>PVJN01004207.1:0-90875 GCA_004026805.1 Lasiurus borealis | reverse complement strand
CTGGCGGCGCTTTGATGCCTATTCCTGTCCACACCAACCCCCTTTCTCTTTCTTCTTCCAGGCCGGCGCCCGGGACCGCGGCCGGAGGGGCTGGAGGCCGCCCGCGCAGCTGCAGGGGCGGAGCCCCGGGCCTGACTGACGGCGCGCCCGCCTCCCGGCTGCGGCGGCGGATTCCTCCCGCGCCTGCGCACTCGCGCCTCGGGACCCGAGCGCTCGCGCGTGCTCCCCTCCCTCGCGCGCCTGCGCGCCGGCTGAGAGGAACCCGGCGTCCCCGCCTCGGCCGGCGGGGCGGGCGGGCGGACGCGCGCGCGCCCGCGGGAAGGAGGCGGGCCGCGCGCGCCGGTGGGAAGCGTCCGGCTGCCACAGCGCCAGCTCCGTCCTACTCGCCGCCGTCCGGGTCCCGCTCGCCCCTCCTCCCCGCTCCCCCGCCCGCCGCCGCCGCCGCCGCCGCCCGGGCGCATGCGCCGCCGGAGCGCGAGGGTCGGCTTCGGGTGTGTGGTGGCGGCAGAGCGGAGCTGCGAGCCCGGAGAGTCAGAACCTGGGGGAGAGGGATGGTCTCTGCACGGGGAGGAGCCGGAGGAGCCGCCGCCGCTGCCGACGCCACCGCCGCAGCCGCCGCCGCCGCCGCCGCCGCCCCGGCGCCCGCCTCCCGGCGCTGACGGGCTCGCCCGGAGCCGGCGAGGGGGACCCCGCGCCCGCGGCCGCCGGCGCGCCGCCCAGCATGGTCCGAGAAACCAGGCACCTCTGGGTGGGCAACTTGCCGGAGAACGTGCGGGAGGAGAAGATCATCGAGCATTTCAAACGGTGAGTGACACGAGGCCCCGCTCCGGCCCGTTGCCGGCCCCTCCTCGTGCGCGGAACTGGCGGGGGGACCCGGGCCGGACCCACGGACGGGCGCGGGGTCGCGCGGATGCCGCCTCGGTCGGCGTCGGGCCTCGGCGGGGCGGGCGCGGCTGCCGGTGCCGCCGCCGCCGCTGCTGCTGCTTCCCAGTGAGGAGGCGGCCGCCCGGCCTCGGCGGAGCCGCGCGGGGAAGGTGCCCTCCGGCCGGCGGGCGGCGGTGGGTCCGTCCTTGCGAGCCGCTGTCCCGGCGCCGAGAGCCGGCGGGTCGGGGCCCGGAACCCTTCCCACCCGCCGCCCCTCACGGCCGGCCCCGGAGCCCGCAGCGAGCTCCGCTCCTCTCGGACTGTCGGACCGAGAGCGGGTTTTGTGCGAAAGGGCAGGTCCTGCAAGCCTCGGCCGCGGTCGCTGAGGGGGGACACCCTGGAAGCGGGGGCGCCGGGCTCCGGGGCCCCTGCGAGGTGTGCGAGGCGCCTCTCCGCGGTGCGAGGCGGGCGGCGAGGCACCGGCTCCGGCGGCGCCCGTTTCGGCTCTTTCGCCGCCTCAGCCGCGGTCTGTGGCGGGGCCGGCGGGGCAGGTCCCGCTCCGGTGGCGGGTCCCGCCCGCAGGCGCTCGGCAGCCCGGACCCCTGCTCCCCAGGCTGCCGGCCCCGCACGGCCCGGGGCGCCGCCTGTGAAGGGACGTCCCCTCCCGCCCGGGCTCGCTGATGAATGGCTGGGAGACGCGAGCCCTTTAACGTGAGGAGATGCGGCTTAACACACACACTTGGCTGGAGTATGTGAGTGTGTGAGTGTGTGTGTGTGTGTGAGTGTGTGTGTGTGAATGTGAGTGTGTGTGTTTGTGTAGAATGTGGGGCTGAGGGTTGTTCTGGGCACTTCTCGGTCGCATTGGGCGCTCGTCTCGGTGGGAGCGGGGCGCACCCCCAGCCTGGACACCAAGCGTCGCCGGAGCGACGCTTCCCTCCGCCGGGCGCCCCGGAGGAGCCCGCAGCCCGCGCCATGGTCCCCCCACATGGCCGGCTGTTCCACACGCGAGCCCAGCAAGGTCTTCCTCCCGGTTCCGCGCCCCCTCCCTGCGGCCGGGGAACCCTTGTTGTTAGCGAGTCACCCCGGGAAGAGGCTGCGTGGCCGCCGGAGCCGCCGCGAAGGGAATGGAGGCGGCGGCGCCCCGCGCCTGTAGATGGAGGCATCGCCGGTGCCGGGCCCGCTGCGCCCGGGGCCGTCCTCGCCGCCGGGGCGCGCGTCTGCGCGTGGCCGCGTGTGAAAGGCCCGGCCGAGGAGCCATTCATAAGCCGCCGCCCGGCCGGACGGGGGGGCGCTCCCCGGGCCGCTGTTTACTACGCCGCGCGGAGGCCGGGCGGGCAGAGCTCGCCGCTGCCCCGCCATCGTGCAGACACCGCGGGCGCCGCGGGGAGAGGCAGCTGGAACTTTCCCTGGAGCCGCTCCGCCCCCTGCCCCCCCTCACGGTTTTGGTAGAAAATAATTTGGGCGCAGATGACCGGAGAGGAGAAACCACGGAGGCGGCCACTTTTATCTCCCGGGACGTGCCGTCCGCCGGGAAGTGTGTGCACCGACGTGCGGACACGTGCCCCGCAGCCTCCCCGGCGGGCCGTGTGGCCGAGGTGTCACCCGCACCGGCAGCTTCCAGAGGCGCCGCCTGCCGCCGCGGCAGCCCGGCCCTGCCAGAGGCGACGCGGGAGGGAAGGGGAGGTCGTCCGGGGGGTTGTGAAGGTTTTAACTGGACGGAGCTGCGGTCCGGCTCGTGTGAATGACTCTCTAAAATGGCGGCCAGGACCCACTGTATGTGGGAACCAGCGAGCAGATCTCAGAAAGCGCGCACAGGAGGCGGGGGCGCGGCGAGCTGCGGGAGGAGCGTTGTCTGCAGGCACGTTACTGTGTGAAAGAGGGATTAGCTGGCCCCGGGCTCAGCACGGCACTTAAAGGAGCATTTTACCTTTCGCAGAGCCACGGCAGATGCTACCAATAAAAGCAGATTATCTTAAAACTGAGCAGACCGTGTGTCCCCGAAACTCCTTTGTCTTAAAAACGAGTTAAATTTTTTTGAGTGGATAGTGTATGCTTGTGAGTTTAAAGAGTGAAACCCCACACTGAGATTTCCAGTTCCCATCCTCCCCTTCTCGCCTCCACCCCCAACAGGTAATCTCTATTTCTGGTTTCTTGTTGATCCTTAAACACGAACGAGAAATGTTTTTGCTGATCCAGCTATGGAAGCTGAATGGACCTTGTTTGGAGGAATTCACGGCCTTTTGTCTCTGTTGCAGAAAATGTTTTGTAAAACGTGTGATTGTTACCCGAAGGGCAGCTCAGTCTGAATAATTTAAGTGAAAGGGATAAAAATGTACTTGCACCACAATGATAGCTGTGCAAGAAAATTTAAGGAGAGTCACTTTTGGTGTCTTCTAGAAATCCCGATGAGAAAAATATGCAATACGTACCTAAATTAAAGCTGAGGCTATAGTGCCTACTTTTACCCTTTTCCCTAGTTGATTACATTAACTAATAACTGTTTTGCAGGATTAAGAGGTGTACACTGGGAATACATTATTTAAAACGTTTTCAAAATGAATATTCTCATAACGGTGATTAGGCCTTCGTAGTAAGTATTTGGATTAAAAAAATAAAATAAAAGGTTAAACCAGACAGCTTTGGGAGCAGGGGCAGCTTAGAGGCATTTTGGGGTTAGGGTGGGGGTGGAAGGTCAGAGCCAATGTTTTTTTTTTTTATTACTATTTATATTTTGATTCCTGTTTTTGGTAGGAAATAGATTGAGGGAAGGATGCTGATTTGGCTTTTTCATTTGTGCCAGAGAAAAAACCAAATCTTTAAATCGTAACCAGAGTATTTCCAAAATTTGGCTTTACCTTCTTGCAATAAGAATGCATCTATTGTGTTCACTACCTTTACAGCTTTCAGTATGCCGGTTGAAAAAAATTAAATGACAACTATTTCTGAATCAGATTTTATTTAACAAAGATCCATTTCAGCGACTGGATTTGCACAATAGAGAAAGTCCTTTCCTTTGTATGTTAGCTGGGTTTAAGGGGGAAGGGAGGAGTTATACAACAATTGCTTGCTGTCTTAGTTGTCAGAGGGAGAGGTGTGTGCAAAGGGGACTCCCTGTATTAGAATGAGTAAATGAATAGAACCCGCTAAAGAATATAAAATTGTCTATATTTTATCTTCAGGGTTTAAGTAAATCACATATTCAGGTTCTTCCCATGCATCCCCCAGGTTAGAGAATAGGTTAAAGATTATGCAGAGGTTGAGCCAAGGTAGCAGCTTGTGTAAAATTTTGTCAAAGAAGGAGACCCGTTTAAAAAATGTCTTTTATTTTTGCTAATTTTCAGTGCCTTATCTAGGTGGTTTTCCTGAGTTTAAATACTCGGAATATACCTGTGTGTTGCATGTATTTGGATATTGTTACTTTTGGAACACAATGTAAAATATGGAGGAGTTTCCTTGTTCTTACATACTCTTATAACCAGGGATATTTTTAGACTTAAACAAAATTGACTCATAGTAGCCTACACCATTGCCACATCATTTCTTTAGAGCTCAGTCAGTTTCTATGTTATGAAACCTCTGGTTGAGAATGTTACAATTTTGAATGTTTTCATGGTAGGCTTTTGTATACTTTAATAATAAAATTAAAAAAATTAAGTTATTGTTGAAAAATAGCATTACAATTAATACAGATGCTTGAAATATTATTTTATTTCCTGAGTAGAATGCCTCTGGCAGGCAGATTGGAGGAAAACCTAGGGCATAGGGCCAGAAAGAATGATGGTGTTTGACTTTTGTGTAGCAGCCACCTTTCCCAGCTACCTTCATTGTGGGCTCTTGGTTGTTGAAGCATTGTGTGGTTTGGTACGCCTATGAAGAAATTTCCAGCTTGATTTATGAAACATTTTTAATCCTGCAAGCTAATGCTTTGGGAATACTTATTTAGAAATTGTAATGATAGCAGTTTTGTAAAAGTTCTTTCAAGTATTCCAAGTCTCACTTTCCCCTTCATTTGAAATTTTGCTTATATTAAAACAAGTTTGCAATATTTTGTGAAAACTAGTATATTTAATTGGAGATTATATATTTCTCTGATTTTACTTTTAAGAAAGAATCTGTAGTGTTTGGTCTATAGTTAACTAGTATACAGTATTTAAACAGTATGGTCGGAAAATACCTTCAGGTTTATTAAAGCGGCTCCTAAATTTCATTATTGGGTTATTTGAAATAAAAGTTCAGCACCTTGAAACAGACATGCAACCTGGTGAAAAAGGAGATTAAATACAGTAACATTCTTGTATAGTTACATTTCTAACTTTTACTATTTGTTTTCTTTATTTTTGTGTTTATTATTTGCCTTACATCTACTCAATAATTTGAATGAAAATAGCATACACTATTGTGGGAACCAATTAGAATGTCTGATCATTTTATTAGAAACCATATACATTTTGTGTAATATCTAGCTAGTTTTAGCTTGTGGAAATATGCTTTGAAATATTTTCTTGGTGTAATTTGGAAGTATTGCAATATTCAGATTTTCCCTTCTACATGTGTCTTTGTCTGCCAAGTTGAAAATTATAAACATATAAAAAATCTCACAATAGAATATCTATAAAACTGTATCTTAAATTTAGTGAAATTTTAGATTTGCTTACTTAAGATTTCATTGAGTATAGAGATGAATTTAAATCTAGCATACTTATTTATTATATAACAAACTGCTCCAGTTCTTAAGGGATATTTGTGGGGAAATTCAAAGGGGAAACAGTTATTGTTTGTCCTACATGCCTGGTGCTAGGTTTTTAGTCCAGCGTTAAACTCTGGGAGTATGTGTACCAGTATATTTTTGTGTCTGTGTATTAGATGCTGAGTTTCGATTACTTGAGAACATTGACAAATGAAATGAAGATTTTTCTCATACATTATATTGACATTGTTAAATTTCTATCCTGTTTACACATAGTACATATATTTTTACATATAATACATTTATAGATTTTTAAAATAGATTTAAAGTGATCTTTTAAAACCTTCACCCATTATTTTATTCCTTTGATTTAAAAATTAGGACATTTGTACTTTTCTTTAAAACATTTTATGTTTTACAAAACAACATGTGGCATATAGTAATTTGTGTCCTTTATAAATCAATAATTTGGTAGGTGGTAGATTTTTTTTGGTCTCAACCATTAGTTTTTACAAATTATGCTGTCTGCATAAAGGCTCTTTTGCATCCAATATTATTTTAAAATTCACCTTGGCTTAAAATAAAGATGAAGAAGTTTATCGCTTTATTATCTCAAAGGATGTTATAATCTCCAATGAAAATTATTTATATTTAGACCAGAATTTAGGAGGAGATACTTAAACTTGGATAGGAAAATATTATATCATTATTTTCACTGACCTGTTATCAGTATTTTCTTCTATTACAAGATAAGTAGTATCATGGTAGGACCAACATGGTAGATAGTATGAGTAATACCTGTAATTTCATTATTAACACAAATCCAGATGTACTTTTCATATAACAGTTGTTGCAATCTCATTTATGCTCATCACAACTTAGAAATTACAGTAATTTTTAATTCTGCTATATACTTTAATGCACTAATAAAGATGCATATACATATATTATTATGTGACTTATATTTGCTGTAGACGTATTTTAAAAATTCTATCTCAGAGAATTCACAAACGTAGAAAAAAAATAAATGAATTCCATCATTTAGCTCCAACCACTATCAACCATGGCTGATCCTTTTATGAGAACAAAATAAAGCCAAGAAGGGGATAGAGAGTAATGGGGATGGGGTGATGGGGAAGGCTTCTTTGAAAAGATGGCATTTGCTGCTCCAGAACAAAGGCCTCTTCACACTTATAGACCCACTTCTTTCCTTCCTGCGTTTTTTTTCTCTCTCTCTCCATTTGACATTCATTTTGAAATCGTTCAGGAATAGTACAAAGAGTTTCCACATCCCCTTCACCCAAATTCCCCATTGTTAACATTTTGTCACATTTGCTCCATTACTCTGTCTTGTCTTTTTCCGGCATGGTGTCCTCTTACCCTTAAAATTTCTAATGTATACCTTCCCAAAATAAGGACCCTCTCCTGAATGCACTATAGTGTCTTCCCAGCCAAGAAATCAGCAGTGCCCAACATTGCTACTCAGTCCATAGACCCCTTTGATATGACGTCAAACATTCCAACAATGTCTCTTTTTCCTTTTTGGTCTAGGATCCTAGCCAGTACCACGTGTTGCCTTTGGTGGTTGTTTTTTTTATCAGTTTGGACAGTATTTCATTCTTACCCTAATTCTCATGCATGTGCCTGATGGTCTTAAAGACCATTAGTCTTTCATTCTGTAGGATGACCCTCCACCTGGGTCTGTCTAGTATCACCTCATGTCTAGATCAGGTCATGCATTCTTGGCAAGAATACCAGAGAGTATCATATAAGGAGGCAAACTAGATTGATACATCCTACTGCTGGTAATTTGAACTTTCATCGCTTCATCAAGTTTGTGTCTTATTTTCCCTTTCAATTGGATTAGCATTTTATAGGGAGATATATATTAATATCACATTGATAGTCTCTTACATCATCAAACCTACACCCACCAGCATTCCTTGATAATTCTTGCCTGCTTTATTTATTATTGCCAAATGATTGTCTGTTATTGTTATTCCTTCTACATTCTATAGTAGATAAGAAATCTCACGATTTATATTTTTTATTTAAAAAAATAGTCTTTATTCCCCACCCATGGGTATGTTTATATTGATTTTCTTTTTAAAAAATATATTTTTTTTATTGATTTTTTTCACATAGAGGAAGGGAGAGAGATAGAAAGCTAGAAACATCAATGAGAGAGAGACAACGATCAGCTGCCTCCTGCATGCCCCCCACTGGAGATGTGCCTGCAACCAAGGTACATGCCCTTGACCGGAATCGAACCTGGGACCTTCCAGTCCGCAGGCCGATGCTCTATTCACTGAGCCTAACCGGTTTTGGCTGATTCTTTTTTTTAAATTTAATAAATCTTTGTTGTTAAGATTATTACAATTGTTCCCCCCCATAGTTCCCTCCAACCAGTTCCCACCTCCCCCCATTGTCCTCACCCATAGGTGTATGATTTTTGTCAAGTCTATTCCCGTACCCCCTTTGCCCATTTCCCCCTGGGAATTGGCAGTCCACTCCCTTTCTATGCCCCTGATTCTATTATATTGACCAGATTATTCTGTTCATCAGATTTTTAATTCACTTGATTTTTAGATTCACTTGTTGATAGGTATTTGTTGTTCATAATTTTTATCTTTTTCTTCTCCTTCCTCTTCTTAAAGAGTACCTTTCAGCATTTCATATAATACTGGTATGGTGCTGATGAACTCCTTTAGCTTTTTCTTATCTGTGAAGCTCTTTATCTGCTCTTCAATTCTGAATGATAGCTTTGCTGGGTAGAGTAATCTTGGTTGTAGGTTCTTGCTATTCACCACTTTGAATATTTCTTGCCACTCCCATCAGGTCTGCATAGTTTCTGTTGAGAAATCAGCTGACAGTTCTATGGATGCTCCCTTGTAGGTAATTAACTGTTTTGTTTTGCTGCTTTTAATATTCTCTCTTTGTCTTTTGCTCTTGGCATTTTAGTTATGATGTGTCTTGGTGTGGTCCTCTTTGGATTCCTTTTGTTTGGGGTTCTGTGTGCTTCCTGTACTTGTAAGTCTATTTCTTTCACCAGGTGTGGGAATTTTCAGTCATTATTTCTTCAAATAGGTTTTCAGTATCTTGCTCTCTGTCTTCTTCTGGCAACCCCATAATTTTGATTTTGGTACTCTAAAAGTTGTCCTAGAGGCTCCTTATACTATCTTCACATTTTTGCATTCTTCTTTTCTTCTTTCTTTTCCAGTGGAGTGTTTTCTGCTTCTTTGTATTTCAAATCTTTGACTTGATTCTTGTGTTCCTCTAGTCTGCTGTTAGGTCTCTGCATAATATTTTTTATTTCAGTCAATGTATGTTTAATTTCCTCTTGGTCCTTTTTCATCTCCTCTTGGGTCTCGCTAAATTTATCCATCTTTTATAGGAAATTCTTGACAAACCTTATAACTGTGGTTTTGAACTCTGTATATAGTTGTTTGTTTTCTTCCATTTCTTTAGTTTGTGATGTTTCTTTGTCTTCGAATTTTTGCTTCTTCCTTGAGTTGGTAGAGTAGCTTTGTGTGCTTGTTGTCCTATATGGCCCAGTAGCTCTGCCTCCCCTGTTACCTGAGGTGGACACTCTTTATTTTTTTTAAATATATTTTATTGGTTTTTTTACAGAGAGGAAGGGAGAGAGATAGAAAGTCAGAAACATCGATGAGAGAGAGACATCGATCAGCCGCCTCCTGCATGCCCCACAGTGGAGATGTGCCCGCAAGCAAGGTACATGCCCCCGACCGGAATCGAACCTGGGACCTTTCAGTCCTCAAGCTGACGCTCTATCCACTGAACCAAACCGGTCTCGGTGAGGTGGACCCTCTTGGTTGCACCCCTTTGTGGACTGTGTGTACAGTCTTGATTGTTGGTATCACCCAGGGAAATTGACCCCAAGGCCAATTGGCTGTGAGGATCAGCTGTGTCTACACTGCTGGAAACAGCCTTATGAGATAAGACTTGTAAAATTGCAAAAGCCTCTGTGCTCGGCTTGGATGGGGTGGAGTCTTGGGGCTGAACAGACAGCCTTGGATTCCCATCAGCCCTGCCCTATGAGGCCCCTGGGTCTTAGTGTCTCTCAGTAATTGCTGCAGTCCTCTTTGCGCGCACTGGTGCGTGCGCACCTTCAGATCTCTACCTTTTGGGGCTCCCCTGAGTGTTTGTGCACTCCGGGACCTGTATGAGGCTGGGTCCCCAAGTTGCCCGAAACTGGGACTCAGTGCATTCGGAAGTGGAGTTCAACCCAATTGGGAGTTTCCATCTTCCTCCCGCTAGAGAAAGCGAGCAACATACTGAGCAGTCCTCTCTGCGCGCACTCGCGCCTCCAGACCTTTGCCTTTCGCAGCTCCCCTGAGTTTCCATATATTCCTCTTTTCCTGACAGTCCAGACTCCCCCTGAATGAGTCTTGCCCAGAACTGGGGTTCAGTGAAGTCGGAACTGGGGTTCAGTGCAGTTGGGAGTTTCTGTCTCCCTCTCACTAGAGGAAGCCAGCCTGGCACTCAGCTGACCATCCTCTCCATGTGTGTGTCTTCGTACCTCAGCTTTTTACAGCTCCTCTGAGTCTCTGCGCCCCTCTCTTTCCTTCTAGCTGTAGAATTTCCACTCAGCCAGCTTTCCTGTGGTTCTGGATGATATCTGTTCTGTCTTTTAGCTGTAGTTTTGAAATTGTTGTGTGAGGCAGCAGTTTAGTGTTCACCTATGCCACCATCTTAGTTTCTCCCTGTTTTTATTGATTTTAAAGAGAGAGGAAAGGAGAGAGAGAGAGAGAGAAACATCCATGTGGGAGAGAAACATTGATTGACTGTCACCTGCATGTGCCTCAACTTGTATCAAACCTATAATCTGGGCCTGTGCCCTGACTGGGAATCAAACCAGCGACTCTTTGGTGGACGGGATAACATTCCAATCAATGCGCCACATCAGCCAGGGGTCGGTCTTCTTTCCTCTCTCCCTCTCTCCATTCCTTTCTCCCTCCCTCTCTCTCTTCCTCCCTCTCTTTCTCCCTTCCTCCATCCTAGTTCATAGGTCGTTGTTCAACCACATTGGCTGGGAAAACTCAAGTGTTTGAATAATAAAGAGCCTCTATAGCTTCCTCATTTCCATGTGTGTCAATCCCTTTGAGAACTTTGCCATTATTCTCATTGTATTTACTCTGCACAGTCAGTATGTTCTCAGTGTAACTAATATCCCAGTCACTCTGCCGCCCCCACCTCTGCCACCTCTGAGCACATTGTCCTGCTGCCTCTGTATCCAATCCCCGCCCTCTCAACTACTCTCTTATTTGGAAACCAACATTTTGGGGGGAGGGAGGGCAGGCATGCAAGGAAAGGAAGGTGAGGCTGGAAGTGATTTGCATGTTTTTGCTTTTAATTTTTTCTCTCACAGGAGACATCTTGCGTATAAATGATCACTTATCTCTGGTGCAATTTTTAAGCAGATTAAAGCTACCTCACTCTTAACATTTTAGTTTTGGTTCTACTTCTACCACTGACTGTTGTGTTTCATTATTGGATCATTGTGATTGTTACAAGCTGAGTCACACAGAAGAGAGGGCTAGTAATAAGAAAGTTTGTTTCTTAGGAATAATGTTAGGAAAAATCATTGCTCCATTTGTTTGGGTTTCAGGTACTCACTTTGTGTGGAATCTCAGCAAAAATTTGCCCTGTGTTACTTTCTCCCAAACCTTACTGGTTTCAACCTTATTTATTTAAAAAAAAAAATGTTTTTTTACATTGATTTGAGAGAAAGGGAGAGGAAGAGAGAGAGAAACATTAGTGATGAGAGAAAATCATTAATTGGCTGCCTCCTACATGTTGCATCCTCATTGGGATCAAACCCTCAACCCGGGCATGTGGCCTGGCTGAGAATTGAACTGTGACCTCCTGATTCATAGGTTGATTGATGCTCAACCACTGACCCATACTGGCTGGGCTATTTCTTCCTCTTTTTTTTTTTTTTAAAGTTATTTTATATATTGACATATAATGTATTACTTTTACAACATGATTCAGTATTTATATATTGCAAAGTGATCACCATAAGTCTGGTTCATATCTATCACCAATTACCAAAAAATATTTTTTTCTTGTAATGAGGAGTTTGAAGATTTACTCTCAGCAACTTTCAGACGTGCAATACAGTATTATTAATCACTAGTAGCCCTGCACACGAATCCGCGCACCAGTAGCTCTTTGCGGGGCCTGGCCGCTCCGCGCCCACTGCCCAGAGGCTCTCCGTGGCCCAGAGACCCATCCGTGGCCCAGAGACCCATCCGTGGCTGGGCCGAAACACTTGCCTTGTTGCCATGGTGATAAAGCAAGCATTCCACCAGGCTGCTCATGCTGCCTGCTCTCAGTGGCTGCCCCTTCCCTCCCCTCCCCTGCCCCCCCACTGAAGGACTCCAGTGAATAGGATAGTCACATGCTGTATATTAAATCCTCATGACTTATTGATTGTATAACTGGAAGTTTGATCCCCTTTCATCCATTTCACCCACCCTCATCTCCAGTCTTTTTTATGAGCTTTTTTTTCTCTCTTAAGATTTCACATATCCCTAGCTAGTTTGGCTCTGTGGATACAGTGTTGGCCTGTGCACTGAAGGGTCCCAGGTTCGATTCCAGTCAAAGACACATGCCTGGGTTGTGGGCTAGGTCCCCAGTGTGGGGGCGATCAGTAGTTCTCTCTCAACATTGATGTTTCTCTCCCTTCCTCTTTGAAATCAATAAAAATGTATTTTAAAAAATGTCACATATAAGTGAGATCATATGATATTTATTTTTCTCTGACTTATTTCACTTAACATAATGCCTTCAAGGTCCATCATGTGTTCACAACTGATTTCCTTCTTCTTTTTTTTTTTATGGCTGAATAGTATCCCATTATATATCACATCTTTATCCCTGCATACTAGTAAGTAGATGGACACTAATGTTGTTTTCATATCTTGGCTGTTGTAAGTAATGCTGCAATGAATGAATATGGGAGGCATGTATTTTTTTCTAAGTAGCATTTTGATTTTATTCAGATACTCAGAAGTGGGATTGCTGGATCATATAGTAGTACTATTGTGATTTTTTGAGGAGCCTCCATATTGTTTTCCATAGTGGCTGCACTCAACTTTTCTTTTATCCTCCTTATATACTACTATTGCCCCTCATCCAAGGGATTTTTTGATGAATTAAGACCCTTATTCCTTGGTACAAGGCCCAGAATGTTGGAGTCTTATATAGTTTATATTATATTGAAGTAGATCCGAGACATATTTTTAAAAAATATTATTTCTTATTGTTTTCAGACAGGGATAGAGAGAGAAACATCAATGATGAGAGGGAATCATTGATCGGCTGTCTCCTACACTCCTCCCTTTGGGGATTGAGCCAACAACCAGGCATTTGCTCTTGACTAGAATTGAACCTGGAACCTTTCAGTCCACAGGCTAGTGCTCTATCCACTGAGCCAAACCAGCCAGGGCCAGACATCCTATCTATATGCTAGAGGCCCAGTGTAGGGATTTGTGCACTGGTGCGTTCCCTCGGCCTGGCCTGCAGGAATTGGGCCTAAACAGGCTCTCTAACATCCCCTGAAGGGTCCTGGATTGCAAGAGGGGGGTTCTCAGGTAATGCACCCTGGAATTTGGCTCTCTCCTCTCTGGTTCTGGATGTGTCACTTGAGAACCGCAACTTCCAAGTCACTGCAGCTCTGCAGCTCCTGTATTGTCTGCTCCCTGGTGGTCAGTGTGCATCATAGCTACTGGTTGGAGCGTCTGCCTCCTGGTGGTCATTGCACATCATAGCTACCAGTCGAATGGTCAGATGGTCACTTAGGTTTTTATATGTACACACACACACACACACACACACACACACACACACTAGATGCCCGATGCACGAAGATTCATGCAGAATGGGCCTTCCTTACCCTGGTTGCCAGCACGGTCTTTGCTCCGGCTGGAGCTGCCTTTCCTCCTTCCCATGCTGCCCAGAGGCCCTGAGCGACTGGGGTGGTGGGATACGCCTACATCCCGTCCCTGGCCATTGCATGCCTGTATATGCAAATTAACCCACCAAAGATAGTGGGTTAATTTGCATACTCCTGATTGGTTGGTGGGCGTTACAAAGGTACAGTCAATTTGAATCTTTCTCTTTTAGTAGTTTAGACTAGTGGCCTGGTGCACAAATTCGTGCACATTGAAAGGAAATTAATTAGAAGAAATATTTTAATATTGCTCTTTGCCCTTTCTATAATTGAAGTGTCAACCATTGTCACTATCGACAATGATAGATTGAAACATAGGCATGTAATTGGCACCAGCGAGCGCTCTATATGTATCATGCATGCATGAGTCAACTTAGTCAAGATATAAATTTGCCTGCTTTCTGATTTATTTATTTAAACTTTTTCCATCTCAGTGAAGCACTCCAATCTCTTTCAGCAACACAGCAGTAAATATCAACACGAAACAGATGATTGTTGTAGATCATGCAGGGAGAACAAAGAGTAGAATATTTAAGTGCAGCAGTGTTTGACTATATTCTGCACAGTGACAAAACCTGAAGTCATTTTCAAGGTCCACCATTTCTTCTTTTCAGTTGGGTCAAGTTTCTAAGCTTTCTAAATCTCCATTTTCTGGCTAATGAAAAGAAAATAGAATTCCACTGGGTCTCCTGTCTACCTACTCCAGGACTTCTGTGAGGATCAAATGAGATGAAGCACGGGAAAACACTTCACAGACATTTGGTTACAGTGTAAAATGTTTCCACCTGGCCATAAAAGAAGTCGTGTTCCTGGGCTGAAGAAACTGCAAAGACGCTAGTCACGAGGGAGAGGAAGCTGGGCGTTAAGTGACATCATTACCCAGACAGTCAGATACTTAGCACATTAAGCGATTGTTTGACCATCTGACGGACCGATACTTTTGACACACACTGACCAGGGGCAGATGCTCAACGCAGTAGCTGCCATGCTGCAGTAACTTGGCAGCGGCGGTTTTCGGGTGATGCACCCTGGAACTGGAGAGGAGGGAGCCCAATTCCTTGCGGGGCTGTATGGTCCCACCTTTGTTAGTGGCATGGGTTATGTCGGCCCCGAATCTGGTTTACTGGCAGCTGCAGGGACTGCTGACACCCTTTGAGCTGCGGTGCTGAATCAGGTGCAAGTCATCCGGGGAGGGACTGGGGGAAGTTGGCTCCAGGATGTGTCCGGCCCATCTCGCCCAGTCCCACTCCACTGTCCACCTCCTAATTAATTTCCTTTCATTGTGCCTCAATCCATGCACCCGACCACTAGTATTATCCATAATTATTCAGTATTTATCTCCAGATGATAAGCACTTTTTAAAGATATACCAAAATGCAAAAAATAAGTGTGAATATTATGATAATAAACTAGACACTAGACTTTCTCAAAAAAAGAAAAAAGATATACCACAATACTGTGGTGTATCCTTATTTCAAATACCCAGTCGGTATTAAAGTTTGTAATTGTTTTAAGAATCTTTTATTTAAAAACCCAGACTCTAAATGAGGTATACAAATTGCAATTGGTAATATATATGCATATATATGTATATGTAAATTTTTTATTGAGGTATAATTGCTTACAGTGAAATATATGTGCCTATTTTAAGTTAGGTTTTGTTGATTTTTTTTTAAATACAGGTTTTAAATCTTTAAATTTTTAAATTTATAGGTTTTAAATTCTCTCTTT
Source organism: Lasiurus borealis (assembly GCA_004026805.1). NCBI lineage: Eukaryota > Metazoa > Chordata > Mammalia > Chiroptera > Vespertilionidae > Lasiurus > Lasiurus borealis. The sequence continues at coordinate 75,615 of PVJN01004207.1, read as the reverse complement.
CCTTATAATTTAATTTGATTGTTCTGAGAGTTTCTCCTAATATGGGTTTTGCTGATTATATTATTGTCCTGTGGCAATATTAACATTGCCTTTTGTCCTCTGTATTTCTTGTAAGTTAATAAGTATATATATTTCTAAATATTTAAAAATATTTTTTTTATTTATTAGAGAGTGAGTAAGAGAGAAGATAACGATTTGTTCCACTTATTTGTGCATTTGTTGGTTGATTTTTGTATGTGTTCTGGCTGGGGATTGAACCCACAACATTGGCATATCTGGATGACATTCTAACCGAGGACTCTATTTTAAAATATTTTTATAATTGTATTTCAGTATAATTAGTTTTCTTTGTAATTCTGTAAATTTTATTTTATTAATGATATTCTGACAAAGGGTTTATAGGTTTCATCAGACTGTAATAGCAGTCTGTGGTATAAAAGGTAAAGAACTTTTGGTTTAGGCCCATGGTCGGCAAATTGTGGCTCTCGAGCCTCATGCAGCTTTTTGGCCCCTTGAGTGTGGTTCTTCCACAAAATACCACAGCCTGGGTGAGTCTGTTTTGAAGAAGTGGCGTTAGAAGTTTAATTTTAAAAAATTTGGCTCTCAAAAGAAATTTCAATCGTACTGTTGATATTTGCTCTGTTGACTAATGAGTTAGCAGACCACTGGAGGCAAACCCTTAGGTTAAGAATAGAATGCTAGCAGCATATTTAAGGACTAGTTTTAGCTTTGACATAAAAAGGTTGAAGTAAAAAGGTTAAAATTACCAAACTTTAAGACTAGAAAATATAAAAAGGTGGTGTCCTGTGGCCCCCCCGCCACCCCCCCTGCCTTTTCCTTATTGTCAACTGACATGATTAGAACTGCTGTTTTTGTCATGGGGATTTTTTCTGTTTTTAGATTCCTTCCTTTTCCTCCAGTTTTATCCTAGAAATCATGGAATCTTTAGAATTTAAGGTTGTTTCTTTTAGTCTGCTTGAATTTTTTTTAAATATTTTTTTTATTGATTTCAGAGAGGAAGGGAGGATGAGAGATAGATAGAAACATCAGTGATGAAAGAGAATCATTGATCAACTGCCTCCTGCATTCCCCAGGCATGTGCCCTTGATCAGAATTGAACCCAGGACCCTTCTGTCCACTCTATCCACTGAGCAAAACTGGCTAGGGCAGCTTGAATTCTTGCAATGAAATAACTTTCAAGCACATCTCTAATTAGAATTAAGTGCCATAATGCATATTAATTTTGATTATGTAGGTGGGTTTAATCAAAGGAAACAAGATTTGTGAAAATCTCAACTTTATTGAGAGTTCCTAAAAGTCAATTATGAAAAATAGATTTCCTGGGTCGAGACTTGCTTGTAAAGTTTCAAATAGTTTTCAAAACTACATTGCAGTTAGTGTTTAAAAATGGTGTGTGCTTTGTTGTACTAAGTGTGTAAATGTATAAAGTGTACAATTCAGCTGTTTTTGTGTGTGTGTGTGTGTGTATTCAGAGTTTTGCAAACATCACCACTAATTTCAGAACATTTTCATCATTGCAGAATGAAATCCCATACCCATTAGCTCTCCATTCTCTCTTCTCCCCAGCCTGTAGCAACCAGTAATTTGGTTTTTATTTCTGTGAATTTGACTGTTTTGAACCTTTCGTACATATGGAATTATATAATATGTGACTGGCTTCTTTCATTTAGCATAATAAAGGTTCCTCCATGTTGTATAGCATATATTATTCATTTCTTTGTATTACTGAACAATTCCATTATATGGACACACCACATTTTAAAAATCCACTTATCAGTTGTACATTTGGATTGTTTTCTTTTTTGGCTATTATGAATAATGCTATGAGCATTTCAGTACCATATTTATGTGGATGTACATTTAAAAAATATATTGATTTTTTTTTTTTACAGAGAGGAAGGGAGAGGGATAGAGAGTTAGAAACATTGATGAGAAAGAAACATGGATCAGCTGCCTCCTGCACATCCCTTACGGGGAGTGTGCCCGCAACCAAGGTACATGCCCTTGACCAGAATCGAACCTGGAACCCTTCAGTCCACAGGCCAATGCTCTATCCACTGAGCCAAACTGGTTAGGGCTGGATGTATATTTTTAATTCTCCTGGGTATTTATGTAGGAGTTGGAGTTTCTAGTATATATGGTAATTTCTAAGTTTTACATTTTGAGGAACTGATAAAACTGTTTTCTAAAGTGACTGCACTACTTTGCAATCTCACCAGCAGTGTATTAGGTTGAGGTGTTTCCTTATCCTCATCACTTAGTATCTTTTTTTATTTTAGCTATCCTAATGGATTTGAAATGCTATGTCATTGTGCTTTTGGTTTGTTGAATAAATTTTCATATGCTTATTGACCATTCATATATTGTCTTTGGAAAAATGTGTATGTGTATCCTTTGCTCAGTTTTTATTTATTTTTAAATTTTTTTATTGATTTCAGCGAGTAAGGGAAAGGGAGAAAGAAATAGAAAAATCAATGATGAGAGAGTATCACTGATTGGTTGACTCCTGAATGCCTCACACTAGGGATGGAGCCTGCAACCTGGGCATTTGCCCAGACCGGGAATCAATCCTTGACCTCCTAGTTCATAGGTTGATGCTCAACCACTGAACCATGCAGGCGAGGCGATATCCTTTGCTCATTTTTAAATTGCATTATGTCCTTTTCATTGTTGAGTTGTAAAAGTTTCTTATTACATAATTTGCAAATATTTCTCCCAGTTTTCTATGGGTTTATATCAATTTTTGATACTTGTCTTTACATAATAAATCATTAATTTATCATTGTCATGTTAATTTAAATTTTAAATCCATCATTGTCATTCTAGACCAGTGATTTCCAACTGGTGTACTGTAGTGCAAGAATTTTTAAAACATGTAATACCTGACTATTTAGTCAGGGGCCCTGATTTCTTTTTCCTTAGATTGTTCTGTTGACTGAGTTTGCCGACCTCTGCGTAAAGCATTACCCTTACCCAGAAGTTTTGATTTCAGGTTCAAGACATTAGTATATTATTAAAATGTTTTTTTTAAGTGTTTTTCCCTAAGGCAGTGGTCAGCAAGCTCATTAGTCAACAGAGCAGCAAACTACGGCTCACAAGCCACAGCAGTTTGCCGACCACTGCCTTAGATTATTACATATATATATATATAAAGACAACAGCTAATACAACAGTAGTGGTCTGGTGTGAATGAATCAAAAATTTACCTTTTTTTTTTGGTCAGATTGGCAAAAAATAGTCTTTTGGTGTCTCAGAATTTTAGAAATCTTAGCCTATGTAATAAAAAAGTAATATGCAAATTGACCATCACTCAAACACACAAGATGGCTGCCCCCGTGTGAACACAATATGGCTGCCACAAGATGGCCAGGAGGGGAGGGCAGTTGCAAGGGACCAGGCCTGCACGAGAGGGCAGTTGTGGGTGATCAGGCCAGAAGAGGAGCAGTTAGGGGTATCAGGCCGTCAGAGGAGGGAAGTTGAGGGTGACCAGGCCTGCAGGGAAGGGAAGTTGGGAGGGAACCAGGCCTACAGGGGAGGGCAGTTAGGGGTGACCAGGCCTGAAGGGGAGAGCAGTTGAGGGGGACCAGGCCTGCAGGGGAGGGGCAGTTGGGGGTGATCAGGTCTGCAGGGGAGGACAATTAGGGGCAAATAGGCTGGCATGGGAGCAGTTAGGCACCAGTCAGGCTGGCAGGGGAGTGGTTAGGGGGGCAGTCAGGAAGGCAGGCAGGATAGGAGTTGGGAGCCAGGAGTCCTGGATTGTGAGAGGGATGTCCTACTGGGATCAGGTCTAAATGGGCAGTCGGACATTCCTTGAGGAGTCCCAGATTGGAGAGGGTGCAGGCTGGGCTGAAGGACATCCTCAACCCCCATGCATGAATTTCGTGTACTGGGCCTCTAGTCTATATCATAAAAGGCCTGTGGTTGTGATGCCATAAGAGTATTATGACCAAATGAGCAGCAGTTCTTGTGATGGGCGGGGTGCCAGCAGTGTCTACATAGTGTGCGAGGCATCGCAGGTGGAGGACATGCCTTGATAGCAGGCTAGGCCTAGGGGACCCTCCACGTGCATGATTCAGTTGTGCGCTGGGCCTCTAGTTCTACATAATAAAGAGGTAATGTGCAAAATGGCTTCCTACAACCAGACCGGTAGGGGTGGTTAGTGAGGGATGACCAAATGACTTAACAAGCAGACTGGCTGGGGTGACTAGGCCAGCAGGGGAGGGGGCCCGTTAGGGGCAATCAGGCTAGCATGCAGAGGCAGTGAGGGGCAATTAGGCCGTTGGGGGGCGGGGGTGCAATTAGGGGCAACCAGGCAGGCAGGCAGGTGAGAGATTAGGAGCCAGCAGTCCAGGATTGTAAGAGAGATGTCCCAAATTGGAGAGGGTGCAGGCTCGGCTGAGAAGAACCCCCCCCCCCCCCCAATTCATGAATTTTATACACTGGGCCTTGAATGTGTGTGTATATACATACATACATATATACATACGTGTGTGTGTGTGCGTGCGTGTGTGTGTGTGTGGCTAAGTGTCCCCTCGGGAGTTAGACTGGGAGACCAGGAGTTTGATTGCTCTCTATGATGTGTGCTGACCACGATGGGGCAGCATGTAATGAAGGAAGGCCCCAGCCAGCAGTGAAGGAAGGAAGGCCCTGGTCGGCAGACAGTGTTCCCAGATGGTAGCTGGCAGCCCCTGATTGGCCCTGATCACTTGGTCTAGGGACCCTACCTGTGACGAATTTCATGCACTGGGCCTCTAGTTAGTTTATGTGTGCCATGAGATGAAAAGGGTTGAAAAGCACTGTTCTAGATAATTGTTAAAACTCAAGTTTAACTTTTAAAAAAAAACTATATATATCTTACTGATTTTTTTACATAGAGAAAGAGAGAGAGAGAGAGATAGAGAGTTAGAAACATCAGTGAGAGAGAAGCATTGATCAGTTGTCTCCTGCACGTCTCCTACTGGGGATGTGCCCGCAATCAAAGTACATGCCTTTGACTGGAATCCAATCTGGGACCCTTCAGTCTGCAGGCTGATACTCAGCCAAATCAGTTAGGGCTGAAGTTTACTTTTGTTTTTAACATTTTAACAGTTTTATTGAGACTTATGACATACTAGAGGCCCAGTGCACAAATTCGTGCATGGGTGGGATCCCTCAGCCTAAACGCCAATTGGGGTCTATCTGGGGCCTTCTAGCCCAGTCCTGATCTGGGCCGATCGGGGCTGGCCGGCCAGGGGGAGGGACTTCGGAAGGTTAGCTGACTGTCCGAGGTTGGCTATGGGAGTGCACTGACCGCCAGGGGCCAGCTCCTGCGTTTGAGTGTCTGCCCTCTGGTGGTCAGTATGTGCCATAACAACTGGTTGTTCAGTTGTTTGGTGGTTTGGTCATTTGGTTGCTTATATATATATATATATATATATATATATATATACACATACACATACATACATACATATATATATATTACACATATTGCCACCTTACTTGGTTATGTCCAAATCGTGGGAGTTTTGCAATCTATGTAATCTGCTTCTGCTTTTTCGTATATTTGAAGCATTTTTAGTTGCTGGCATAGGGAGTAAAAAAAAGGTCTGATACAAAGGAGAAGCCATTTTGTTGGTAAAAATATAATGAGTGGGTTGATTTATTGGTAATTTCTTCATAAGATTTTTTTGTATACAGAGATAATATAAGTGTTGAAGTTGCTGCATTTTCCAGATAGTTTGGTGTTGTAATGGATATATTTATACTCTGTCTGAGTCCAGAAATGGAATGATTTTAAGTACATTTATAATGTTATATAACCATCACTAGTTTTAGAATGTTTTTCATCTCATACAGAAATTCTGCACTCATTAAGCAGTAACTCCTCATTTCTCCCTACCCCAAGCCCCTGGTAACCTATACATTCTACTTAATGTCTCTGTGAATTTTCCTATTCTAAATAACACAACTGAAATTATAAACTGTCCTTTTGTGTCTGTCTGGATTTTCAAAATTTAGTATGATTTTTCAAGGTTTATATTGTAGCATATATCAAAACTTCATTTCTTCTTTTTTTAAAAGATATTTTATTGATTTTTTACAGAGAGGAAGGGAGAGACATAGAAAGTCAGAAACATCGATGAGAGAGAGACATCGATCAGCCGCCTCCTGCATGCTCCACAGTGGAGATGTGCCCGCAAGCAAGATACATGCCCCCGACCGGAATCGAACCTGTGACCTTTCAGTCTGCAAGCTGACACTCTATCCACTAAGCCAAACCGGTCTCGGCCATTTCTTTTTTTTTAAATATATTTTTTATTGATTTTAGAGAGGAAGAGAGGGAGAGAGAGATAGAAACATCAATGATGAGAGAGAATCATGGATCAGCTGCCTCCTGCATGCCCCACACTGGGGATTGAGACTGCAACCTGGGCATATGTCCTGACTGGGAATTGAACACTGACCCTTGACGCTCAACCACTGAGCCACACCGGATGGGCAAATCTTCATTTCTTATGTTTTTTGTTTTTTTTAAAATATATTTTATTGATTTTTTTTTTTTAACAGAAGAAGGGAAAGGGATAGAGAGTTAATAGAGAGTTAGAAACACTAATGAGAGAAACATTGATCAGCTGCCTCCTGCACACCCCCTATTGGGTATATATGCCCCCAACCAAGGTACATGCCCCTGATCGGAATTGAACCTGGGACCCTTGAGTTCACAGTCCGATGCTCTATCCACTGAGCCAAACCGATTAGGGGTTTTTATGTCTTAATATAATATTCCATTTATGTATATATCACATTTTATTTTATCCATTCACCTGTTAATGGACACTTGGGGTTTACATCTTTCGGCAATTGGGAAATTGTGAATACTGCCATGAACATGGTGTTATGTATGTGTGTTTGAGCCCCAGTTTGCAGTTCTTTTGGGTGTGTGCCTGTGATGGGAATTGCTGGATCATATGGTAATGCTATGCTTAACTTTTTGAGAAAATGCCAGCCCTTTCCACAGCGGCTATACCATTTTTACAGTTACACAAGTTGTCAACTTTCTCCATATCCTTGCTAACACTTGTTCTTTTCTTTATTTTCTCTTGTTCTCTAAATACTAGCCATCCTAGTGGCTGTGAAGTGGTGTGTCATCTTGGTTTTGCTTTGCATTTTCCTAACAGCTAATGATTTTGAGCATCTTTTCCTGTGCTTCATCTGCCATCTGTAAATCTTTGGTGAAGTGTTTTGCCCATTAAAAAAAATTAGGTGGCTGTACGATTTCTTGTATTCTAGATACAGCTCCTTTGTCAGAGACATTGGAAGGTATTTTTAATGTTGTATGGAATGAACTATTTCAATTTTTGTCATCCCCGCCTCCAAGTTAAAAAGATTCTTTCATCAATTCATTTATACCAAATAATTTTGTTCCTTCTAGTTCAGTTGCTTTTTGAAACTGGATTTTATGATTGTATTTTCCCTGAGAGGAAATAATTTAAACTATATTAGAACATATAAAAAGAAAAGTTCTGCTTTCTGATAATGTCAGCTTTTTTCAGAGGAAGTATAAAATTATGCTCTTCAATTGTCCAGGAATAAGAGATCTGTATTTAAAAGTGCTATCCCTGCTGGATTGGCGTGGCTCAGTGGTTGAGCGTCAACCTATGTACCAGGAGGTAATGGTTCAATTCCAGGTCTGGCCACATGGAATTGCGGGGTCGGTCCCCAGTCAGGGGTGTGCAGGAGGCAGCCAATCAGTGATTTTCTTTCACCATCGATGTTTCTGTCTCTTTCCCTCTCATTTTCTCTCTGAAATCAATAAAAACATATTTAAAAGATAATACAAGTGCTATACCTGCCTTTCCAAAAGGCCAAATTGCAAGTAGATAAAATATAATTCACTCCTACTGAAATTTGTTGAATTTTCATGAATTTTTTATTCCAAATAATTGTATTTCTTTTACAACATATATGCTTCAAAATATAAAAGGTGCCCTAAAATGTTTCTTTACACACATAGTAAGCAGTTTTTGGGAATAAAAATGAGAACAATGGTTAATCCAAAGATTTTCTTAGATTTATTAATTTATATGAAATAATTTTAATTACAGCTAAATTATAAATTTAGCAGTTTTAACCCTTTGGAAAAGAAAATTAAATAGCAAAAAATTACATTAAAAGAGTTAGGCTGTCATTTGTAAATAGACACATAAAATATTTGGGTTATTTTGCCTTTAAGTAAGGAATACTATTTGAAATCACCTCACTTTTCAGTAAGATAATTTTCACTTAATGAATTAAGTTAAAATGAAATCTGTAGAATAATTATTTTTATTTATAGGTTTTGTTGTTGTTAATCCTTACCCAGGGATATTTTTCTATTGATTTTTAGGGAGAGTAGAAGAGAGAGGGAAAGACAAAAACATTGATGTGAGAGAAACACATTGATTGGTTGCCTTCTGCATGCCCCGGGACAGGACCTGGGCTGAGGAGCAGCCTGCAACCTAGGTATGTGCCTTTGACTGGAATTGAACCTGGGACCCATTGGTCCGCAGGCCAACAACCAGATGGGCTACAGTTTTGTTTTGTTTTTTAATATATTTTTATTGATTTTCACAGAGAGGAAGGGAAAGGGATAGAAAGCCAGAAACATCGATGAGAGAGAGACATTCACAAGCCGCCTCCCGCATGCCCCCCACTGGGGATGTGACCGCAACCAATGTACATGGCCTTGACTGGAGCCGAACCTGGGACCCTCCAGTCCCTAGGCTGATGCTCTATCCACTGAGCCAAACCGGTTTCGGCTGGGCTACAGTTTTAATAAAAATCTTTTAAGGTTTCTAAGTTACTTTGATCAATGGTAGGTCCAATATCCCTTTTTAGAATGTACAGCTTCCTAAAATCTTCTGAGAGATATGTTTCAGCTAAGTGTTCTAGAAAGGTAAAAGGTAGTTTAGTAAATACTATATTTAGTAAATACTATATTTACTATAAATACTATATTTAAGGAGTGAGAATAATAATGTGGTAAAAACATTTCTAAATATTTTCCCCAAGAAAGAAAACATGAGTGAGTGTTAAAGTCATTGAAAAAGTCATTTTGGTCCAGCTGGTGTTGCTCAGTGGTGAGCGTCGACCCATGAACCAGGACATCATGGTTTGATTTTCAGTCAGATTTGGGCACATACTCAGGTTGTGGGCTTGAGTCCCAATGGGGGCATGCAGGAGGCAGCTGATCGATGATTTTCTCATCATTGACATTTCTCCCTCACTCCTTCTCTCTGGGGGGGGGGGAGAGTCACTTTGTAATCTCCCCCCGTACATATATAATATAAATTTCCTAAAAATACAAATTAAAAAACCCTATTTTTGGAAAATTATTGATGTGCAACAATAATGTTGACTTTATTTTTTTTCCAGATATGGCCGCGTGGAAAGTGTCAAAATTCTCCCTAAAAGGGGATCTGAAGGAGGAGTGGCTGCCTTTGTGGATTTTGTGGACATCAAAAGTGCACAGAAAGCTCACAACTCAGTCAACAAAATGGGAGACAGAGAACTACGCACGGATTATAATGAACCAGGCACCATTCCAAGCGCTGCTCGGGGATTGGATGATACAGTTTCCATAACATCTCGTAGTAGAGAGGTTTCTGGGTTCAGAGGAGGTGGTGGAGGGCCTGCTTATGGCCCCCCACCATCACTTCATGCACGAGAAGGACGTTATGAGCGGAGACTTGATGGGTAAGTTCCAAGGTTTCTGTAGGCAGGTATTTTGTATTTGATATGTTGAGAAACAGAAACTCATATTTAGGGGCCCCAGATGGATTTAAAGTTTTGGGCATTCTCAATGTTTCCTATTTTGGGTTGGAAACGGAAGTAATTTCTATCCCAGTGGCTGGTATTATGGAATCGTAGAGGATATCTCCTGCAGTTGGTTGGATATCTACTCCTGAGATATGAAGTGGTGGAAGATTTTGTTTGGCAGCATTTTTGGAGTTACCTGTCTTCCAGATTTTATTATTACTTCCCTTGGATGATGATAAGGCCTTCCTTGGATATATTCCTTTTACCTGACGGAGCTATTTGGCTACAGATTTTGTGGTTATACTATATGGAATATTTCTGGAATATTAGAGTCTACAGATTCTTTTAGAAGTTAATATCTACATCTCAGTTTTCACTACATAAAGTGTACAAATGAATCGGATTGTCATCAGAAAACCTAGCACATCACAATGATTCAACCCCTTGGATTCTACAAACAATACTCTAACCTGGAAATGTGTAACTTGGAGGAAGAAGAACGAAGGCAATGTTTGATTTTCCCAATTTGGATCTACACAATTGGCACGTTGGAATTATACTCCTGGATGCAATGGGGAAAGCTTGAGATGATGGACGTTCTAAAATCCTGGAATATAGCCATCGTTTCCTCATTTCTGGAATCTATGGGATGTCATGCAGTCAAAATTCCATTAGCCCAGGAGAAGAGGATTACTGTCTCCTTTCTGAAGCAAGTTGCTGCCCAGTTAAAGGTACTTTAGTTTGAACACATGGTGATGAGCAGTTGTGGATACTGCAATCAAAATGGACTGGGCTGGATGGCTACAAAGGTGAACTATTGGCAGCAACTGGGCCTTCCTCATTTGGTGGAATCATCTCCTTTTCTGACAGCTGCCTGATTCATACTTAGGGCTGGAAATTTTTATGAATGTGGATCAATTTATAATTGTCTCCTATCTCAAGAAAGAAGTCTGGGGGTTGGAGAGTTGCAGTTTGTCTGGGACAACTTGCTTCCAGTGGAATTATTTTATCTGATCACTAAGATTTTTTTTCCTTGTGGTTCATCTAAATATCATTTGACACCCTTGCCCATTAAGAAGGTGGATTACCCCCATTAAGAGGGGCCAAAATTGGGGAAGTTATATTCACAATTCTCTCCCTAGATTTAATTGGGATTATAGGTCGTGTTTCCACACTTGGAAAAGGTTGGTATGTTCTGACCTGTGTATATTAGCCCCTCTCCTAACCCAAGTCAAACTCTCTCTTTTCCCCCACTAACTCTAGAAGTATTTAGTACTAATAGATGAATCAAAAAATAGCTATTAGATTTCAGCTCTGCTAGCTCTTGTGCCTGCCTCTGTATCTTCCTAATGGATAAGACCTTTGCATAGTTATAAACTATCAGCTGTGGCAGTAATTCTCCTAGAACTGTTGCTTATTATATCATTAATAACAGCTCTCACTGATTAATATTTGATAGGGTACTAATAGAATTATTTATCACATTTTCTCTTAAGTCTGAAAAGAAACACTCTTGTTTGTCAGACATTGAAATATCCAAGTTCCAGAAATGTAGTGAATAAAAAAGGAAAATGTCTTTTAAGTAGGAAAGATATTACTATTGAATTTTTTGTCATGCCAGTTGCTTTTGATATGGCTGCAAAAAACAAACACAGCATAGGGAGGTATATTTGCTACTAAGTGAAATGGTGGATGAGATGAAGATTAGTGGAGGGATTTGGAATCCAGACATGTAGTGGGGACATAGTATTGTAATATTTTTGCTAGATATTCTTCATTTGAGAGATTTTAATTCTTCTACATCTTTCATGATTCCTAATCTCTCTCTTTTTTAAAAAATATATTTTATTGATTTTTCACAGAGAGGAAGGGAAAGGGATAGAAAGCCAGAAACATCGATGAGAGAGAGACATCGATCAGCCGCCTCCTGCACGCCCCCTACTGGGGATGTGACTGTAACCAAGGTACATGCCCTTGACCGGAATCAAACCTGGGACCTTTCAGTCTCCAGGCTGACCTCTATCCAACTGAGCCAAACCAGTTTTGGCTCCTAATCTCTTTTGATAGAAGGTAGTTCCAAATATAACATTGAGAAAAAACTCAATCTTCAGTTGAAATTCAAGTGAAATGGTCTTTTTAGAGACTCAGGAAATGAGTTCTGGTTTCCTACCAAAGTAGAGAATATAATATTTCTTTATAAAATTAGACTTAGTTTGAAGTACTAACACTTAATTGCATCTGTGTAATTATACATGCAACAGATATGTTGACAGATAGGTTGACAGATATGTCCTTCAGAAATTTTTTTTTTTTAAGTTAGACCATTGCTAATAGTAACTTTAGAGACTCTTAAAATTCCAAAAGTTGCTTAATTTCATCATAGGCAAATTGAGTATAGCTAAAACCTAAGTGAACATATTTCCTGTAACTATTAAGTACATATATTAACAAATTGAATCATGGAATAGACATTTTAAAAATTATGTGGAATTTGATAGTACAAGGATGTAAAATTAAAATAACCTTATTCTTTAATTAGCTAAATTCACCATAGAATAGTATGTAGCAATACAATATTTTAATATCCTAAGAATTGTTTTTTTTTTAAGATTCTACTTTTTTAAATTAAATGTGATTGGGCATAGCAGTTTGTATAATCTTGTAATTTTTACAATTACCTAAAAAGTCGAAAGTTAATGAGAAAAACTTATAGTTGAAGTTTTTTCTGGACTTCTTTGAAAATGCCCTCCTACAGCTGGGATATAAATCACAATAGGGCTTTCATGACTGTGTTACAAATATGTCATGAAAATTCTGCCTAAAAAAAAAAATTTACATAGTAAATAAAAGTTTGGTATATATTTTAAGAAGATGAAAGTATAGAAAACTTTCATATTAAAATGACAGTTTCTTCTTGTTCCATTATACTTAAAATGAAACGGAGGTAGCATGTGCCTATTTCTGTATATAAACCAGAAAATCCCTAATAAAAAGAGTAACTGACTTGCAGAACACTCGTCATGAAAGCCCAACATACAATTAAAACAATGATTACTCAGCTGTGAAAGTAAGTTTTGGAGTCAAGTATAATTTAAGCTTGTTAGTATCTGCTTTTAGTATTTGCTTCATAAGTAGGTTAACGCTGTTTAGAAAATGACCAGTTGTGAAGACAGACGATGCTGAAGTGAATGTTTGCATGACTTATTTCCAGTTTTGCTTGTCCCTTGCTGATGGATTAAATGTTTCTCCCCCTCCTAAAATGCAGGGCTTCAGATAACAGGGAGCGTGCTTATGAACATAGTGCCTATGGACACCATGAACGGGGGACGGGAGCATTTGATCGGACAAGACATTACGATCAGGATTACTATAGAGATCCTCGCGAACGGACTTTACAACATGGGCTCTATTATTCTTCTCGGAGTCGAAGTCCAACCCGTTTTGATGCTCATGACCCCCGATACGAACCTAGGGCTCGGGAGCAGTTTACGCTGCCCAGTGTGGTACACAGGGATATCTACAGGGATGACATTACCCGGGAGGTACGAGGCCGAAGGCCCGAGCGGAATTACCAGCACAGCAGGAGTCGGTCACCACACTCGTCCCAGTCTAGAAACCAGTCTCCTCAGAGGCTGGCGAGCCAAGCGTCTAGACTCACCAGGTCCCCTAGCGGCAGCGGCTCTAGGAGTCGATCCTCCAGTAGCGAGTCCATCAGCAGCAGCACTAGTACCAGCAGTGACAGGTAGGTTAACGTCTTTTGTTATAATACACGATCTGTTGAATAAATTGTCATAAATTCTCCATGACCAGTGGTAATGATTTTTAAAACAGTAATATTTTCAAAAGAGAATAATCTTGGATCATGTATATATAATGAGTAAAGAAACTGATGCACCCGAAACTGATGATTTGCAAATACCGTTTCATCCTCCAGATGCTCAATATTAAAATTGCCAGAAAGGAAGAAAAGTGGCAAGTTAGCTGTGTGAAGTAGATCTGGTGCCACTGAAAATTACTTCTTTTAAGTTTTTAATTTCCTAGGTATATACTATTCTGGTTCAAAATTTGTAAACATTATTTTGTTTAAAGTGTATTGGTGAAGTATTATGGTTGACTTTTATTGTCAATGACTAAATCAATTTAAGAATACATTTCAACTAATTTTAATGTATGGAGGTAGCCAATTTATAAACTCAAGTAGAAAAGCTTCCTTTAAATGCAGGTTGTAACTGTTCACTAAGGCTGAGTAAACTGACATAAAGGTGTTTTATTTTAAAGATGAAAATAATATAGGTAGTCTTAACAGGAAATAGCCTAGAGGTTGGGTATTCGGGTTTTAAAAACACAGATCTGGGTAGATGGTATAGTTTGCTACTTTCATAATCTTGGAAAAGTTATTTAAGCTGCCTCATCTTTTAAAAAACCATGCTTTATAAAGTTACTATGAAGATGGAAAAAGTGTCAAATGTTTAGCTTGATACCCATATGTGTTAAATAGACACTATCTTTAATAATTGCTAGCTATTTATTATTGCTACTTCAAATATTGTAAGTCTTTGAGCATTTCCCATGTCTAGTTATTTAACCTATTAATCCTAGATATCCTACTTTTAAATTTAAATGGTGTGTATTTTATGTTGATTAAAAAAATTAATTTATCTTTATTGTTGAGGGTAGTACAGATGTCCTCCATTGCCTCCATCCACCAGGTTCCCACCCCACCCCAGACCTTCACTACACACGGTGTCCATGGGTTATGCATATAAATTCTTTGGTTATTCTCTGCCTGCCTCTCTCCCCTCTTCCCTTTGAGAACTCTCAGTCTGTGCCATGCTTTGATGGTGTGCATTGGATACAGATTATTTGACCTGATTAAATTCTCAGATTAATTATTTTTCTTTTAATATTGCTTGCTTAGAATTAATTTAAGAAAAGTAAATGCCCAGCTAACCGATATGGATCAGTGGTTGAACGTTAACCTATGAACCTGGTGGTCATGGTTCAATTCCTGGTTAGGGCAGGACTAGATCTACAGTGGGGGGGTGGGGGGGAGGGGAAGGGCAGGCCTACTGGGGACATCTGACCCATGATTCTCTCTTATCATTGATGATGTTTCTCTCTCTCCCTTTTCCTTTATATCTCGGAGCGGGGGGCGAGGGGAGGGAGGTAAATGATCATGTAATTGATGAATGCCTCCTTTTAGGCCTCCTAAATGTTTTAATTCAAAATAATAAATGGAAACATTTTATAGATTTATCTATAGCTAATTAAAACATTTTTGAAGATATAGCATATTTCAATGAAGCAAGCTCTTAGTTTATGAAATCAGGAGAGTTAGGTTCTAGCTTTAGCTTTGTAGCTCTATGACATGGATGAGAATCCTCAACTTCTCTTGATTTCATTTGGTATCTTGTCGAGACATATGATTGACAAGCTTCATTTGAGCTCTATAAACCGATTATAAAATCTTGTTATGCCTCATTTTTTCCTACATATAATTGTCTAAGATACTTAAGTTTTAGTCATTTTCCCCAAACCTACCTCATTAAAAGGATGCCACTGCATTCCATTGGATGAAAACTTATTGAAAAGCCCACATATTGTGGAAGTATTGAAGTAAAAAAGAAACATGATACACAAGTCACTGTACTTGAGTGGGGAAGTTACAGTATTTTGGGATTTGGCCCTTAACATTGTAGACTCAAAAGTTTGAACCCACAGGTGATAAGATGAATTGGATATGTCCTGTTTACATAATCAAAAGAATAGTTATATACCTTTTGATATTTACAGTCAGAAAGATACTTGTCACAAAGGCAAAGGCAGGATGAACTTAGAAAATCTACCTGGGCACTAAAAACTAAATTAAAATAAAGGCTATTTCCTCTTCTGTCAGCTGCCTGATTCATACTTAGGTCTGGAAATTTTCCTGAGTTAGGGCTATGAATGATATGTAGGATTTTAGCAAAAAGAAAAAGGAGTTTTAGGCCAAACATTGGAACATTGTGGGTGGAAGGAACAACTTGAAGAGATGCAAGTGGGTGGAAGAATGTTTTGAGAATAGCAGATAATTTAGAATGACTTAACCACACTAATGATTTTGGGTTTTATTCTTTATGCAGAGATGAACTGTTGAGGGGTTTTGAGAAGGGAGATGGCTTGTTGAGATCTGTGCTTTATAAAAGGTATTTGGCCAAAACCGGTTTGGCTCAGTGGATAGAGTGTCAGTGGATAGAGTGTCAGCCTGCGGACCAAAAGGTCCCAGGTTCTATTCCGGTCAGGGCACGTACCTTGGTTGCGGGCACATCCCCAGTAGAGTGTGTGCAAAAGGCAGCTGATCCATGTTTCTCTCTCTTAGATGTTTCTAACTCTCTATCCCTCTCCCTTCCTCTCTGTAAAAAAATCGGCGTGACTCAGTGGTTGAGCATCGACCTATGAACCAGGAGGTTATGGTTTGATTCCTGGTCAAGGGCACATGCTGGGTTGTGGGCTCGATCCTGACAAAGCCGATCAATGATTCTCTCTCATCATTGGTGTTTGTCTTTCTTTCCCTCCCCTGTCCTCCCTGAAATAAATGAAAAATATATCTTAAAAAAATCAGAAAAATAATAATGATAAAAAAGGCATAGAATAGGAAAGACCGAGATTCTGGTTAAGAGGCTATTTTAGTTCTTGGAGAAGGAAAATTTGGACAGTGAGAGTGCCTAACTAGGGACAAGTGGGAGAGACGTATTAAGAATCCGATGATGATTTATGAACATGAACTTTAATGATGGGCGTTTCAATACTACCCTGTAACAACAGGACCAGGTCTCGGCACATTGTCTTTCTCAGAGTACATGTTTAACAAATAGTTGAAGTACTGAGATATGATTCTTAGTTAATATGAGGGCTAAAACAAAATTGATATAAATAGCGAAAAGATTTGGCCACGATATTGTGATAAAGCAAGTCATAGAAATATTCTTTGGCATTCAGAGCATATCCGTTATCCTTGGGGTCAGCCTCCCTTTTAAAAGATGTTCTCTTTTCCTCTATAATTATATTGACTTCAGAGTATATTTTGAGATGTCACATAGATTCAGAATGTTCAATATCCTGTTGGAAGTAATAAGTTCCTTTTGTAATCTTTAAAACCTTATGATTGTGAAGCAGTGACATTCTAAGGCCTTTAAAATTGTTTAAAATTGTCTTGGCTGGTGCATTCAGTAGTTAGAGCATTAACCCCCCACATTGAAGGTTCATGGTTCGATTCCCAGTCAAGGGCACATATCTGAGTTTTGGGTACATTCCCAGTTGCAGGATTGAGACTCGTGCCGGAGGCAGCCAGTCCATGTGTCTCTCTCACTTCCCCTCTATCCCTCTTCCTTCCTTTCACTTTTTCTGAAAAGCAATGGAAAAAATAATCCTCAGGTGAGGATTAACAAAGAAAAAAAAGTTTAAAACTAACATTTTATAGTAGACAAAATATAGTTTGGTTTTATCTATAGAAACAAGTTTCTATTCTGTCTGCAAAACTGACTAGGAAATTAATCACACACACACCCTTAATTGTTACAGCTTTGGTGAATAGAATCTTAGCAGTTCATTTCTTTCTTTTTTCTAATATGTATTTAGTGATTTCAGAGAGAGGCGGGGAGAAGGATAGAGATAGAAATATCAATGATAAGAAAGAATCCTCGATCATCTGCTACCACCACCGCCTGCAGGTCTCCCACTGGAGATTGAGCCCACAACCCGGTCATGTGCCCTGACTGGGAATCAAACTCCAGGTTCATTGGTCAAATACTGGCCTGGCCTAGCAATGCATTTCAAATGAGTAAACATGGGATTAATGGCAGTCTAGTTTCGAAGTCCTTATACACCTACTATTTTTGCAAAACTATTCACAGTACTTGGTGAGAACTAGTGCGTCATGAACTTTCCTGTGTACTATATGTCTCTTTTTCTGTAATGGTCATTTAGGGAGTCACTTTCCTTTCAGCAAAAAAATTTAAATACATGAATTTTGCAAAAGCATTTATTTTAAAAGCCCTTGATTGAAGTTGAATGTACTTTATTTCTGTAGTTTTCTATTATTGGATCCTCCCCAAACCCCATTATGTTGTAGACTTTTCTTTAATAGGAGCCAAAAATAATTAGATGGAGGTTGTAAAGGGCATAAAGGGGATAAAAGGTGATAAAACGTATAAACTTTCCTAATACCTCAAAGTTAATTTTTTAATGAGTTAGGAGGGTGAGGGGCATTGTTCACAATCCATGCACTCTCATTGGTGGTTTCTTGTACGTGCCCTGACTGGGGATCGAATCAGCAACTATGGTGTATCAGGACAATGCTGTAACCAACTGAGCTACCCAGTCAGAGCTCAAAGTACTTGAGACTGAAATTTGTTTCCTAGTTGTTTACCTTGGTCACACCCAAAGATGATTAGCTGTCTTAGTCTGAACTTGGATGGGGGAAAATTATATCTTTTCCTTAACCTATAACTGAAATTAAGCATTGCCCTGATTGTGAAAGTCGGCAAAACAAAACAGTCGTATTAACAGTGTGAGTTACTTTGTTACCAATCAGAATCCGCAGGTAATTTATTGTTGCAGATATCTCAAAATTGGGCTTACATTAATCTTTACTGGGATATTGTTATTAAACTCAGTGGTAGGTGTTTTTATTTAATGTTAATAAAGATATTATATCACATAATTTAAATATTTTAATAATTGTGTCAATATAATTGGTTTCCTTTTATTCCAATTTATTTTACTTTATGCTTTTAGAAACATTGTTCTGAAAAGTGGTCCAGAGACTTTGCCAGGTTGTTGAAAAGGATTTTTGGCACCTAAGTAGCTGCAGTTAGCCTTTGATTCTACATCCTGTGAAGGTTTCACTTAATGATGGGCGAGAGAGGTTTGAATAAAAGGGTAATAGGAAAGAGTTGAGATTTGGATGACCCCAAACCTCTCCCTCAATAGATTACTTCCCTAAATCTCTTTTTAGGTAAAAGTTCACTTTTGAGTTTACATTTAGCCATCTATTTAACAAATACCACTATTTTTGTGCACCAAATTTATGGAATAAGATAACAGGCTGTCTAGTGTTTAGAATAGCATCCTGGGCACGGAAAAATTTTGTGTTAGATTCCTGGTCAAGGGCATGCACCTGGGTTGCAGGTCAATCCCCAGTTGGATTGGGGTGGGTGTGAGAGGCAACCAATTAATGTTTCTCTCTCACACCGATGTTTCTCCCTTCCTCCCTCTCTTAAAAAACAAACCAATGGCCTGGCTGGTGTGGTTCAGTGGTTAAGCATCGGCCCATGAACCAGGAGAGGTCATGGTTAGATTCCCATTCAGGGCACATGCCCTGGCTGTGGGCTCGATCCCCAGTAGAGGATATGCAGGAGGCAGTCGATTCATGATTCTCATCATTGAAATTTCTCCCATTTCCTTTGTGGAACATGTGATCTATTTAAAAATAAACCAATGGAAAAAATACCCAGTTTAAATTAAACATTGACTAAACCAAAATACAAAATCTATACATATTGTCTAAGAGTTACCAAAAGGACAGTGCGATATAAATTCAGTATCTGACATGGTTGGTTTTCTTGGCTTTATGCATGTTAAACCTGGTATTTTTATTGAGACATATTCCTGTAGTTTCTTACTGTTCAGTTAGACATAATTTTCAAAGAAACGAATGCTTGCCTTTTTCTATTAAAAAAGAGTAACCATGCAATTAAATTAATCTGGATATCTGTGGCTCGGTACTTTTTTCCAGTTTTATTAAAGGTAGCTCCATCTTCTGCTCCCTTAAATTTTGGGAGGTTTTTAAAAAAAAAAACTGGGGGGAGGATTTTGGTTAACCTTTTTCTTTTTGTTTCTCTGAACCCTGTTGATTTATCTAAAGAAAAATATAGCAAGTATCCACAAACTTTTATAAATCACAACAAATAGGTATTTTGGTGAAAACTCTTAAAATACAATAAGCAAGTATAACTGCATGAAAACAACTGTTATAGGTGACTTCTCTTTTTTTTCTTCACATGTGCAAATAACTTTATTAAAAATATATATTTTTTCTTATGATTATTTCCTGTGTTGAATAAGAAATTAAACAGGGAATTTTTTTCACACCTTTTTGAGATAATAATATTTGAGATAGAGCCATCCTGGGAAAGCATTTTAATTCTCTGACTCACACTTACATGATATTTATTTAATAAATCTTTATTTTTCAGATTATTACAATTGTTTCTCCTTTTTCCCCTATACCTCCCCTCCACCCGGTTTCTACCCCACCCTCTGCCCTTACCTCCCCCGCATTGTCCTCATCCATAGGTCTATGATTTTTATCCAGTATCTTCCTACACTCCTTCACCCTTTTCCCCCTAAGAATTGGCAGTCCACTCCCTTTCTATGCCCCTGACTCTATTATATTCACCAGTTTATTCTGTTCATCAGGTTTTTAATTCACTTGATTTTTAGATTCACTTGTTAATAGATATGTATTTGTTCATAATTTTTATCTTTACCTTTTTCTTATTCTTCCTCTTCTTAAAGAGTACCTTTCAGCATTTCATATAATACTGTTGTGGTGTTGATGAATTCCTTTAGCTTTTTCATATCTGTGAAGCTCTTCATCTGCCCTTTAATTCTGAATGATACTTTGCTGGGTAGAGTAATCTTGGTTGTAGGTTCTTGCTATTCATCACTTATAGTATTTCTTGCCACTCCCGTCTGGCCTTGCATAGTTTCTGTTGAGAAATCAGCTGACAGTCGAATGGATGCTCCCCTGTAAGTAATGAACTGTTTTTCTCTTGCAGCTTTTAATATTCTCTCTTGGTCTTTTGCTCGTGGTATTTTAATTATGATGTGTCTTGGTGTGGTCCTCTTTGGATTCCTTTTGTTTGGGGTTCTATACGCTTCCTGCACTTGTAAGTCTATTTCTTTCACCAGGTGTGGGAAGTTTTCATTCATTATTTCTTCAAATAAGTTTTCAGTATCTTGCTCTCTCTCTCTCTTCTGGCACCCCCATAATTCTGATGTTGGTAAGCTTGGAGTTGTCCCAGAGGTTCCTTACACTATCTTCAAATTTTTGGATTCGTTTTTATTTTTGCTTTTCTGGTTGAGTGTTTTCTGCTGCTGCTTATTTCAAATCTTTGACTTGATTCTTGCGTTCCTCTAGTCTGCTGTTAGGTTTCTGTATAATATTTTTTATTTCAGTTAGTGTATGTTTAATTTCTAGTTGGTCCTTTTTCATCTCTTGGGTTTCACTAGGAAATTCTTGACAAACCAGCCTTATGAGACAAGACTTGCAAAATTGCAGAAACCTCTGTGCTCAGCTTAGATGGGGCGGAGTCTCAGGGCTGAGAAGACAGCTTTGGCTTCCCATCAGCCCTGCCCTATGAGGCCCCTGGGTCTCAAGTGACCCTCGGTAATTGCTGCAGCCCTCTCTGCTCGCACTCACGCATGCACCTCTAGACCTCTGCCTTACATGGCTCCTCTGAGTTTCCGTGTCCTCCGGGGATCCGTATGAGTCTGGGTCCCAACCTCTCAGCGCAGTTGGGAGGTTCCATCTTTCTCTCACTAGAGAAAGCCAGTGGCACAATCAGCAGTCAGTCCTCTCTGCATGCACTCGAGTGCGTGTGTGTCTCCAGACTTCTGCCTTTCGCGGCTCCCCTAAGTTTCTGTGTACTCCTCCCTTTTCCTGACAGTCCAGACTCCCCCAGAGTGAATCTCACTCGGAACTGGGGTTCAGTGCATTCGGGAGTTTCTGTCTCCCTCCCGTTAGAGGAAGCCAGTCAGGCACTCCACCGCCTGTCCTCTCCCGCAGGTGTCTCCGTACCTCAGCTTTTTGCAGCTCCTCTGAGTCTCCGTGTGCCCCTCTCTTTCATTCTAGATTTTTTACTCAGACAACTTTCCTGTGGTTCTGGATGATGTCTGTTCTGTCTTTTAGCTGTAATTTTGAAATTGTTGTGCGAGGCAGCAGTTTAGGTGTTTACCTATGTCACCATCTTGGTTTCTCTTCTATAGGTGACTTCTCATTGTCTTTTGTCTCCATGGCTTTCAGTAAGCCATGTGGCCTTAAATATGATTAGTTCACTGAAGAAATCAGAATTTTAGAGCAGTCTTTCTTCTTAAATATATTTTAAAAATTAAAATAAGATGCCTGGCCTGCATGACACGGTGGTTGAGCATTGACTTATGAACAAGGAGGTCATGGCTCGATTCTTAGGGCACATGTCTGGGTTGTGGGCTTGATCCCCAGTGGTGGATGTGCAAGAGACAGCCAATCAATGATTCTCATCATTGATGTTTCTATCTCTCCCTCTCCCTTCCTCTCTGAAATCAGTAAAAAAATATTTTTTAAAAATTGGAATAAGATTATTTAAATAATACATTTGAGGGAATTTTCTTTGTATAGTTGTTACATTATTCGAAATTTTTTTGAACTGTCATAAATTGGAAGATACACAAGGAAGAAAATGGAGGAATCACTATGGGGAAAAGAGACACAAAGTCAATTCTGAAAACTGGATTATGAAGTAGACTGGGGAGCAGGGGCGAGAGTCCCTCAACCCAGCCTGCACCCTCTCACGGTTGGGACTCCTCGGGGGATGGCCACCCGCTGGCTTAGGCCCGCTCTCCCCAAGGATCAAGGGTAAGCCGGCAGTCAGATATTCCTGTTGCAGTCAGGACCCTTTACTCCTTCCTGCCTGCCTGCAACGCAGGCGGGGGAAGCCCCTGCTACCACTGCTGCACAGGCTTCTGGCTGAGCCACGCTCTGCCTGTGGGAGCACACTGACCACCAGGGGGCAGCTTTTGCATTGAGCATTGTACCCTGGTGGTCAGTGTGCATCATAGTGATCAGTCGTTCTGCCATTCGGTTGATTTGCATATTACACTTTTATTATATAGGATTGTTGGTATTGTTTTTTTTATAAATATATGTATACATATATTATTGATTTCAGAGAGGAAGGAAGAGGGGGAGAGAAACATTAGTGATGAGAAAGAATCATTACTTGTCTGTCTCCTGCATGTCCCCCACACTGGGGATCGAACCCAGAACCCAATCATGTGCCCTTGACCGGAATTGAACCTGGGACCCTTTAGTCTGAAGGCTGACACTCTACCCACTGAGCCAAACAGGCTAGGGCAGAATGCTCATTTTATTAACTGGTTATACAATTTCCTATGACAATGCCAGATATGGCAGTAGTTTAAATACATATGTGAAGTAAAAGTCAGTTTCTTAAAAAGTTAAAGTAGTTAATAAATGGTTTTTGGTGATTAACAATATTTAATCATAAAAACAGTTTGAATTTTTATCAGCTACAGTGGCCTTATCTATAGTAATGAATAGGCAGATAATTTCTGCATCCAGTTGGAGATAAAAATGTTGTTGAACTATGCTTCTTTATTCTAAGGTATATTTTGTGGGGACAAAATGGTTTTTATGTTTTATTTTTTAATCAGAAGTGATAAAATAATGCATTTAGTCTCAGGACAAAAATTTATAAGTGACATTAAACCATATTTAGGGAATTGTTTGATTAGAAACCATGTTTTTTTTTTCCTCCCTCCTGGCTGTTCTGTTTGTAGCTGCATAGGATTGAAGTGAGAGTCTGAATTAATTATATTGTTTTTATTACATAATACCAATCTCTATCTTCTTTGCTACTCTGTTTATACCTATCATTTGATTTGGTGAGATAACAAGAAGTTTTGGGAGCATTCAGGACTTTCAAGGAGAAACAGTAAGGTTTATCTAAGTCTTTAAGAAGCCAAAGTTAAGGATAATAAATATTCTTAGGGATGTTTCTTTATCTTTTGCCCTTATTTTCATTTAAAAGGGAAATGTTTGTACTCTTTATTTTTTGAAAATATATTTTCATTGATTTCAGAGAGGAAGGGAGAGAAAAGGAGAGATAGAAACATCATTGTTGAGAGAGGATCATTGATTGGCTGCCTCCTGCACAACCCCCTTTGGGGATTGAGCCCAGGACCTGATCCTGTGCCCTTGACCGAAATTGAACCTGGACCCTTCAGTCTGCAGGCCAACATTCTACCTACTCAGCCAAACTGGTTAGGGTCTTCACTCTTATTTTAACCTAAGTAAAACATCATTTGTTGATTTAAATAGATTATTTATTATTTTTATTTTACAACCATTCTTTGCCTGTTATATTAAAATTTTGTCCGGCCTAATTTTTACCGGTTTAGATAGTTGAAATTATGCTAAAAATCAATATTATGAATAAAATGTATTAATTGTCCTGGACCTTTCCAGCTACCACATGAAGTTTTTTGTTTTTTAATATTTTTATTATTTCGATAGGAAGGGAGAGAGAAACGCCAATGATGAAAGAGAATCACTGATTGGCTGTCTCCTATACACCCCACGCTGGGGATCAAGCCTGCAATCCAGGCATGTGCCCTGACCCAGATTCAAACTGTGAACTCCTGGCTCATAGGCTGACACTCAACCATTGAACCAGGCTGGCTGAAATTTGCAACTTTTATTTGTGATGGAATTCAGTGAAAGCCAACTATTGGTTTTATTGATTGAATGAGTATTCTCTCTCCTTGAACTGTTGGTATCTAAGTTTTTAAAATGTTACCTACTTGGAGGAAGAAGGGTTGGTGGGAAAAAAGTAAAACAGGCATATTAGTGTATCTGCAATCCTGGAGAAAATGGTTAGATTTAAAATGCACGTTGCCATGACAGGTTTGGCTCAGTGGATAGAGCATTGGCCTGCTGATTCAAGAGTCCCAGTTTCGATTCTGGTCAAGGGCATGTACCTCAGTTGTGGGCACATCCCCTGTAGGGGGTGTACAGGAGCTGGCTGATCGATGTCTCTCTCTCATCAATGTTTCTAACTCTCTATCCCTCTCCCTTCCTCTTTGTAAAAAATCAATAAAATATATTAAAAAATAAATAATAAAATGCATGTTAAGTTTACCTCCCTTTAAGTAGCTGCCTTATTAAATACTATTACTGTCCCTTCAAGTAAACATTTGCTCATTCTCTCCTTAATGCAGTTTAATGCTTGTTTAGAAGCATGGAATAACTATTTAACAGTGTGTGCTTTGGAGAAAAGTACACCAAATATAAAAATATATATATTAAAATTTTTAAATATTTTTTCCGTCCCCATCAGTAGCAGGCAAATTGCAGAGATCACTTGCAGAGCCTACATCTTTGAAACACATTTCTTTCTAGACTGCTGTTTAGTTTGTTATTAGGAAATAAGCTACTAGTATACTCAACCTATAGACAAGCCCTTTTGTTCTAAATATGGAAAATGGAAGTGTTTGCTTCTTTAAAAACATTTCTGTATCATTGATTTCATAGAGTAAGGGAGAGAGAAACATCAGTGATAAGAGATAATCATTGATTGACTGCCTCCTGTGAGCCTGCAGCGTGGGCATGTACTCTGACTGGGAATCTAAATGTAACCTCCTGGCTCATAGGTTGATACTCAGCCACTTAGCCACAAGGGCCTGGCTGAAGTGTTTGCTTCTACTTGCTCTGGTGCAATTAAATTATATTATTGAGATCTATAAATAGATCAGTTTCATTTCTGGTTTTTCTTTTTTGTCACGTGTAGGTGTAGGTATTATCAATGTTAGGGTTCTATGGAATAGGCAGGCAGTTTTGGAAACAAGTGTTGGAGTCGCTCATATTTTCTCCTAAATTAGGAGCCTGCTTTCATTTAAGATTCTCTACTTGCGAGGCAGATGAGAACAAGGTAGACTTCGCTCTGAGAGCAAATGAGGAGAATTCATTGTGTGCTGCCTGGGCAGCGAGGGTGGCTAAATATCGTGGGGAGAGCTAGGAATGGCTTGTTTGTGACTCAACCAGCCTAAACTGGAATCATCCAGTTTTAGTTGGCTGCCTGCCACATTCCAGAGGCTTTCTTATTCTGTCAGAGTTTCTGTCCCAGCTTCTGTGCCGTGACTGGGCAGCCTGCAGGGAGGAGCAGCCGGAATTAGCTGCCACTTAATCCAGGTTTGTTCCGAGGGAGGAGGCATTTCAGCCACAGTAAGGAGCTGGAGACTAGAACACTGGTGTGAATTCTCATTCTTTTCTTTAAAAATTAAAACAAAAATCCTTACCTGAGGATATTTTTTAAAATTGTTTTTAGATAGAATGGAAAGGAACGGGGGAAGGGAGAAACATGGATGTGTGAGAAACCGATTGGTAGCTTCCCCCATGTGCCCGGACCAAATTGGGGATCAAATCTGCAACCCAGTACATGCCCCTGAGCCGGGATGGAACCTAAGACCCTTTGGAGCTCTAACAAATGAGCAACACTGGCCAGGGCAAATTCTCATTATTTTCAATATGTCTTTTCTTATTCACTTTATAATTTTTAATCTTCTGCCTTTTACTACCTAAGGCTTAAAACCAGCTTCTGCTATACCACTGTTTGGGTACACCACAACATGATCTGCATTCGGTGATAAATAATTTGATCAGAGTGTTATTTTGTTAATTAACTACTAGCCCTGTGCATGAATCCGTGCACCAGTAGGTCGCTGCTCTCCTCCAATAACTACCCTCCCTCATAGCTTGCTGCCCTGCCCCTCCTGTAGCTCTTTGCAGCCCACCCACTTGTAGCTTGTGGTTCGCTTTCCTACCCTCCTGCAGATCCGTGATCAGGTGGTAACACCTCAGGTCATAACGGATAATTAGCATATTCCTCTCATTATATAGGATTATCAAAGTTCGCTAGGAACTTGCTTACAGTTAAGTCAGTTTAAAGTAAAGAACTCTCTCTCTCACAGCCCTTTTCTTTATATGTGGGTTTATTTGATTTGATTGACAAGTAGAAGAAATAAAAATAGAGTAAACTTGTGACCTGGTATCTTGTGAATTTTAATTTATATTTTTAAATATAAATTATATTTATATATAATTTTTCTAAATTAAAAAAATTTTGACTGATTCTATTTTACTTTTTAAAATATATTTTTATTGATTTCAGAGAGGAAGGGAGCAGGAGAGAGAGATTGGAAAATATGATGACAGAGAATCATTGATCAGCTGCCTCCTGCACACTCCCTTCTGGGGATCAAGCCCGAAACTGAGGCATGTGCCCTTGACCTGAATCAAACCTGGGCCCTTTCAGTCCACAGGGCCCATGTTTAATCCACTGAGCCAAACTGGCTAGGGTAATTTTTTAAAAAAATATATCTTTATTGATTTCAGAGAAGAAGGAAGAGGGAAAGAGAGATAGAAACATCATTGATGAGAGAATCATTGATTGACTGCCTCCCGCACATCCCCTAACGGGGATCAAGCCCGAAACCCAGGCATGTGCCCTTGATTGGAATCAAATCTGGGACCTTTCAGTCTGAAGGCTGATGCTCTTATCCACTGAGCCAAACCAACTAGGGCTGGCTAGGGTAATTTTGACTGATTTCAGAGAGGAAGGGAGAGAAGAGAGAGAGAAACATCATTGAGAGAGATACACATAGATCCGTTGTCTCCCATACACACCCAGACTGGGATCGAACCTGAAACCTGGCTATGTGACCTGCCTGGGAAGTGAATCAGCCACATTTTGGTGTATGGGACGATGCTCCAACTAACTGAGCCACACGGGCCAGGGCTAATTTAATCTTGATGTAATTTTTCTAAACATTGCTTTAAAAATTAACAAAAAGTAATCCAGATTAAAGCCTCAAATAACAACTTTTAAAATTAAAAATGCTATGCCAACTTGCATTTGTTTGACTTGGAAATACATTTTTTTTTAAAAATATATTTTATTGATTTTTTTTTACAGAGAGGAAGGGAGAGGGATAGAAAGTTAGAAACATTGATGATAGAGAAATATCGATCAGCTGCCTCCTGCATGCCCCCTACTAGGGATGTGCCCGCAACCAAGGTATGTGCCCTTGTCTGGAATTGAACCTGGGACCTTTCAGTCCACAGGCCGATGCTCTATGCACAGAGCCAAACCGGTTTCACTGGAAATGCATTCTTAAAAAACAACAATACTGTGCCTCAATTACACATTTTTAGTCTCTTTCTTAGTTTGCCTCTTTGAGAAAAAAGGGAGTTAAGTGACTTAATTCTTGATCTGAGAACACACAGAAGTCACTAAGATATATTAAAGCCACAGGTCCCAACCACTGAGGAGTGGCTAGACTGTTAGCCTATACACTAAAGGATCTCAGATCCCATTCTCAGTAAAGGGCATGTGCCTAGGATGCAGGTTTGATCCCCTGTCTGGTCCGGGTGTGTGGGGGAAACAACCACTCGATGTGTCTCTCTTTTACATCACTGTATCTCTCTCTCCCTCCCTCCCTTCTTTCCCTTCCCTCCTTCCCTCCCTCTTCCTCTTCCTATTTCCCTCCTCCACTTCCTTCCCCCTCACTCTATCTAAAAGCAATGGAAAAGTATCCTCTGGTGAGGATTAAAAAAGGGAAGAAAGCCCTAGCCAGTTTGGCTCAGTGGACTGTGGACTGAAGGGTCTGGGTTTGATTCTGGTCAAGGGCATGTGCCTCAGTTGCAGGCTCCTCCTCAGCCTGGGCCCTAGTCAGGGCTCATTCAGGAGGCAACCAATAGATGTGTTTCTCTCACATGGATATTTCTCTCTGCCTTTCCCCTCTCAAAAAATCAATGGAGCCGAAACTGGTTTGACTCAGTGGATGGAGTGCCGGCCTGCGGACTGAAGGATCCCGGGTTTGATTTCGGTCAAGGGCATGTATCTTGGTTGTGGGCACATCCCCAGTAGGGGTCGTACAGGAGGCAGCTGATCGATGTCTCTCTCTCATCAATGTTTCTAACTCTCTATCCCTCTCCCTTCCTCTCTGTAAAAATTTAATAAAATATATTTTTAAAAAATTAATGGAAAAATATCCTTGGGTGAGGATAAAAAAAAGTAATAATAATAAAAGAAAGCCCTAGCTGGTTTGGCTCAGTAGATAGACATTGGCCTGTGGACTGAAGAGTCCTGGGTTTGATTCCAGTCAAGGGCACATACACAGTGAGGGGCATGCAGGAGGCAGCCAACCAATGACTCTATTCATTAGTATGTCTATCTATCTCTCCCTGTCCTCTCCTCTCTGAAATCAATAAAAATCTCTCTATATAAAAACCTAAGCAACCTGCAGGCCAACTGGCAGCTATGATGCACACTGACCACCAGAGGGCAGACGCTCAATGCAGGAGATGCCAAGCGACAGCAACTTTGCAGAGTGCCCTCTTGCATTCATCCCCCTCAGGTGATGTCGGACTGCCAGTTTGGCCCTGATCCCCGAACCTTGCAGGCCAGCCGAGGGAACTCATTAGTGCACAAATCCATGCACTGGGCCTCTAGTATATTTTAAATAAAAATTTTAAAAAATACATTAATCTACAAATACGTATATTTATTTTTTGTCTTTCTTGATGCCAGGGTTATGTAAAAAATATAAATTTCCACAACCTTGCTTATGTTTTAAATTTAAAAATATATATATTTTATTGATTTTTTACAGAGAAGAAGGGAGAGGGACAGAGAGCTAGAAACATCGATGAGAGAGACATCGATCAGCCACCTCCTGCACGCCCCCCACTGGGGACACACCTGCAACCAGGATACATGCCCTTGACCAGAATCGAACCTGGGACCCCTCAGTCCGCAGGCCGACACTCTATTCACTGAGCTAAACCGGTTTCGGCATGTTTTTAATTTTTGATATGAGATTGAAACCTGTTAGTATTTTTTACTTATGGCAAAAAATCACTCAGCAGTTTGAGTGATTATGCTCTTCTCTTTTATCTTTTTTGGGTTGTTTTCGCTTGGAGGCTTTCTGTGGGCATTCTTAGAAGCCATGGTATCATTTTGCCCTGAACAAGGAATCATCTATGCACAGAAATCAAGGAAAATGTAGTATTTTTATTTTTTAATATTTTAAAATTGATTTTTAGAGAGGGAGGAAGGAGAAAGATAGAGACATCGATGATGAAAGAGAATCATTGATTGGCTGCCTCTTGCACGCCCCTACACTGGGGATCGATAGAGGTTTAAAATACATCTGGTAACATACAGTGGAATTCTGATGTTGTGATTAGAATAAGACACACATTTAATAGACACCTGGCTTCTAGGCATGATTTTTATAACCAATATGATTCTTTGAATGTCATTTTCAGTGGTGAAGAGAGGGTCAGACTAGTCTGGTGAATGTTCTGTGTCATATAGCGGTTAGAACTATTTGGACTGTAGCTTTGTGTTTGTTGCCTTTGGAAGAAACTGCAGAGGAGTTGTTTAAGCAGAAGGATTTTAGGTTGGAGTTTCTTAGTAATTTGAAGTCTTTTACAAATAAATAAACAAGTTCACTGCATAGTGGATGGCTTTAGACTTCCTTATAGGGAGTTTGTTGTCTGGCATTTCCTTAATAGAGAGTTCAGAAATGGAAAATAGCAAACTTTTTAAAAACTCTGAATAGGAAGAAGATGAATTAGCACTAAAATTAAATTGGAAAAAGGCAAAACTCAAAGTTCAAATTTATTTGTAGGTTTGGTAAAGGGTATAGCAGTTGTAGGTAACCATTTGGAATAAAAAAGACACGTTTTCACTTGATCTGTATGCTTCCTTGGTTTAAGCCTTTTTAAAAAATTATTTTTTGTTAATCCTCACCTGAGGATTTTTTTCATTAATTTTTATTTATTGATTTATTTTTCATTGATTTTTAGAGTAGGAGGAAGAAAGGAAAGAGAGAAAGAGAAGGAGAGAGAGAGAAACAGAAACATCAGTGTGAAAAATATACATCGTTTGGTTCGGTTGGTTGTTTCCCACACTTGCCTTCATTAGGGGTTGGGGCCTGTAACCCAAGTACATGCCCTTGACCCTTTGGTGCTCTGGCTGATGCTATAACTAACTGAGCCATGCCAGCCAGAGTGGTTTAAGTCTTTGAGACATTGTATTGTTCATACAAGAAATATATATGGTTTTGTACCCCTGTTCAGTAAAGGAATGAGAAAATCTCACTGTGTTATAATTAACAGTTTACTTTTCTCCTTAGTTTGTCCCTTGAGTAAGGCATCCCATACATGTTCTAAAGGCTGTGCTGCTACGCAGAAGGATTTCTTGTTCCTTAGGCAGAGTTGTTGTATCTGCTTATTCCTTTCAGAGAGCATGTGTGTTTGATGCTTTTGGCTTTGAGTTACCTGAGTAGCAGGTTTTCCGAGTCTTAGAGATTGCTCAGACTGTAATGACTCCGTGGTCCCAGGCTCTTCGGAATTTATACTAAAAGTACTCTGGGCTGTGCTTGCTTTGGCAGCACATACACTAAAATTGGAATGATACAGAGAAGATTAGTATACTAGTAGCCCCTGTGCAGGAATGACAGGCTAATATGTAAAGCATTCCATATTTAAAAGACAAATGAAAAATATAAGTACTCTGGGCCAAGGTTCTTTTGGACGCAGAATATGTAGAAAAATAATTTTCACTATGAATTTTGTTCTTAGCAGATCAGTGTGTAGCAAAATTTGATCATATATCCGATCCCCCAAATTTGAGCTTAAATGATAAGTAGCACGTTGTGACTAGATCTCTCTTAGTTCATCATTCTGTCATTCTTAAAGCTAACGAAGGAATTTTAGGGCTCCATAAAGCCCACCAGAAAATAAGTCTCAATATTCTTAGAAATAGATTAATTAGCAAGAGCAGAGTCTCTTTTCATTTTTGCCATTGTTATTAGAATATGTTTTGAAACCACCAAATTGTATTTTTAATGCTAAAACTTGAAAGGCTTCATTTAAAAAAAAATTGTGACAAAATATACATAACATAAAAGTTACTCTTTTTACTTTTTTTAAGTGTACAGTTAGTGACATTAAGTACATTTACTTTGTTGTCTATCATTACCAACTATTTCCAAAACCTTTTCATCTTCCTAGACCAGTGGTTGGCAATCTCATCAACAGTACAACGATTAAAATTTCTTTTGGGAGGCAAAAACCAACTTCTGCGCATGGGCCACGAAGTTTCAATCACATTGTATGTGCACGCCCGTACGTGGTATTTTGTGGAAGAGCCACACTCAAGGGGCCAAAGAGCTGCATGTGGCTCTCAAGCTGCAGTTTGCCAACCACTGTCCTAGACTGACACTGCATTCATTTAACAACTTTCCATTCTTCTATCCCCCAGTCCCTGGTAGCCATCCCTTCTATGTTTGTCTCTGAACTTGACTACTCTAGGTACATCATAAATGGAATTATACAATATTTGTCCTTTTGTGTCTGGCTTATTTCATTTAGCATAATCTTTTAAGATTCATCCATGCTATAGCAAATGTCAAAATTCTTTTTCTTTTTCTTTGTTTAATCCTCAACTGAGAATATGTTTTTTATTGATTTTAGAGAGACAGAGAGGATGTGGGGAGGGGAGAGAGAGAAAGAGAAGTATTGATATGAGAGAGAAACATCCAACAGTTGTCTCCTGTATGCACCCCGACTGGGGATCAAATGTACAACTTGGGTGTGTGCCCTGACTGGAATCGAACCTGACACCTTTCGGTATATGGGATGACGCTCCAACCACCCACATTGACCAGGCAACATTTTTTTTTCTGTTTAAGACTGAATAATGCTACTTAAGGTTTTTGGGGTGTTGGCTTTAATTATCCAGCCAATCATCCTGTGGATGAACTATTTCCATATTCTTTTTTTTTTAACCCCACCCAAAAACTGTAATAAGCTTAAAAACAAAAACTGCACTGTAAATGCATCCCAAACAGTTACTTGTACTTGTGTGTGTGTGTGTGTGTGTGTGTGTGTGTGTGTGTTTTAATATATTTTATTGATTTTTTTACAAAGGAAGGGAGAGGGATAGAGAGCTAGAAACATTGATGAGAGAGAGAGAGACATCGATCAGCTGCCTCCTGCATGACCCCCACTGGGGATGTGCCCGCAACCAAGATACATGCCCTTGACCAGAATCAAACCTGGGACCCTCCAGTCCGCAGGAAGATGCTCTATCCACTGAGCCAAATCGGTTTTGGTGTACTTAATCTTTTGTGAGCAAGTTAACTACATGTAGAATATTTAAGCTTAATTTTATTATTTTTATTCTTTATTTTTTAAAATATGTTTTTATCGATTTCAGAGAGGAAGGGAGAGGGTGAGAGAGAGAGAAACATTAATGGTGAGAGAGAATCATTGATCGGCTGCCTCCTGCACACCCCACACGGGATCAAGCTGGCATGTGCCCTGACCAGAATTCAAATCGTGATCTCGTGGTTCATAGATTGATGCTCAACCACTGAGTCACATAGACTGGGCTTTAAGCTCAATTTTAATGGTTATTCTCTGTCAAAATAAGATACCGTTAAAAAGTAGTCTTACCCTAGCCAATTTGGCTCACTGTGTAGAGCATCGACCTGTGGACTGAAGGGTCCTGGGTTTGATTCTCTGGTCAAAGGCACTTACCTCGGTTGCAGGCCCCTTCTCGGCCCATCCCTTGTCAGGGCGCATCCAGGAGGCAACCAGTCCATGTGTTTCTCTCTCCATTTTTCTCTCTGTCTTTCCTCTTTCTTCCACTCTCTAAAAATCAATGGGAAAATATCCTTGGATGAGGATTTAAAAATAAACAAACAAACAAACAAATAAAATAAATAGTAGTGTTTAGCCCTGGCTGAGCATCGTCCCATGCAACAAAAGGTCATCATTTTAATTCCCAGTCAGGGCACATGCCTGGGTTGTGGCTCTTCCCCAGTAGAGGGCATGCAGGAGCAATCGATCTATCAGTGTTTTTCTCTCTCTGTGTTCCTTTCTCTCTCTAAAGTCAATAAAAACATATTAAAAAAAAAAAAAGTTTAGCCTGGCTAGCATGGCCCAGTGGTTGAGTATGGACCTATGAGCCAGGGGAGCGAGGTTCAGTTCCTGGTCAGGGCACATGCCTGCGTTGTAGGCTTGATCCTCAGTAGAGGGTATACAGAAGGCAAGATGATGGGTGATTCTCTCATCATTGATGTTTCTCTTTCTTCTCCCCCCTTCCTCTTTGAAATCAATAGGTTTACACTAATAAAAGAGTAAGATGCAAATTGACCATACCTTTGTGACACCCACAAACCAAGCAGGCATGAGTATGCAAATTAACCCAACAAAGACATGGGTTAATTTGCATATGCAGGTGCTGCTCTGGGCCTCTGGGCAGCGTGGAAAGGCAGGAAGGCGGCTCTGGGCCAGAGCAAAGGCTGTGCCAGCAGCCAGGGGAAGGAAGGCCCATTCTGGCATGAATCTTTGTGCATTGGGCCTCTAGTACACACACACACACACACACACACACACACACACACACACACACACATATATAAAAGAAAAAGAGTAGTCTCTAATTTTGTTTTTCACATTTATATAAACCACGGGAGGCCTGGTGCACGAAATTTGTGCATGGGTGTGTGTGTGTCTCAGCCCAGTCTGCACCCTCTCCAATCTGGGACCCCCTCGAGAGATGTCCGACTGCCCGTTTATGCCCGAACCCAGTAGGACATCTCTCTCTCAATCCAGGACTGCTGGCTCCCAACTGCCCTCCTGCTTGCCTTCCTGATAGCCCATAACCGCTTCTGCCTGCCAACCTGATCATGCCCTAACCACTCCCCTGCCAGCCTGTTTGCCCCTAACTTCCCTCCCCTACAGGCCTGGTCACCCTAACTTCTTTCCCCTCAGGCCTGGTCATCCACAACTGCTCTCCCCTGTAGGCTTGATTACCCCCAGCTGCCCTCCCTTGCAGGCCTGGCCCCTCCTAACTGCCCTCCCCTGCTGGCCATCTTGTGGTGGCCATCTTGTGTCCACATGAGCAGCCATCTTTGACCATATGGGGGGCAGCCATCTTGTGTGTTGGAGTGATGGTCAATTTGCATATTATTCTTTTATTAGATAGGATTAGATAGAATAGAGGCCTGGTGCATGGGTGGGGGCCAGCTGGTTTGCTCTGAAGGGTGTCCTGGATCAGGGTGGAGGTTCCCTTGGGTCATGGGGCAGCCTGGGTGAGAGGCCTGTGGTGGTTTGCAGGCTGGCCATGCCTTCCAGTGATCCAAGGGGAGGCCCTGGTATTTGGGATTTATTTATCTTCTATAATTAAAATTTTGTAACCTTGAGTGGAGCCAAGCCTCCTGCTTGCTCTTTAGTCACAGACATTTTTGTTAGGATTTATTTTCTTTTATAATTGAAATTGTAACTTTAAGCAGAGACCAACACAGGCAGGGCTGGCAAAAAGCTTGGCTTCTTCCATTGCCGGGGAAACCCAAGCCTCCTGCTCTATCCGTGGCTGCAGCCATCTTGGTTGGGTTAATTTACATACTCGTGCCTGATTGGCTGATGGGCGTGGCTTGTGGATGTAGTGGAGGGCAGCCATCTTGTATGTTGGAGTGATGGTCAATTTGCATATTATGCTTTTATTAGATAGAATTGGACTTCAGAATAGGAAGATAAATAGATCCCACTATTTTAATTACTGTGGTTGAATTTATTAGTACTTTGGTGACCATGAACATTAAATCTATTTTCTCTTATTCTTACCTAACTATAAAGTATAGCTAGTACCTAAGGTTTAGAATTTTTAAAAAAATATATTTTATTGATTTTTTTACAGAGAGGAAGGGACAGAGAAAGTCAGAAACATCGATGAGCGAGAGACATTGATCAGCTGCCTCCTGCACACCCCACTGTGGAGATGTGCCCACAAGCAAGATACATGCCCCCAGCCGGAATCGAACCTGGAACCTTTCATTCCGCAAGCCAACGCTCTATCCACTGAGCCAAACCGGTCTTGGCTAGGAATGTTTGATAATTTAAAATACTTATTAGTGAAAGCTAGATGGAAACTAGAACTCAAGAAAAGATAGTTTCTGAAGTTTAGATTTTCTACTGTACTTAGAAATCCTTAGGAAATAAATTTTGTTTATCAGCAATAAAAGCCCATGACAGCAAAAAGAAAAATTATTGCTGATTATGATTCTTTCTGCCTCTACCTTTGTCTAATAAGAGGAAGCTTTTCTCTTTTGTCAGTTTCACTCTGTTAATTCAGTTAAATTAAAAAAATGTTCCTTTCCTCATTCCCTCCCTCCCTCTTTCCTCCTCATTCCCTTCTACTCTCTCTAAAAATCAATGGAAAAAATATCCTTGGGTAAGGATAACAACAAAAACCAAAAAAATAGATAAAAAAAAAATCGATCTTTTCCATTAGAAGTCTTTGTAGTTTCTAATGATAGAAGAAATCTGTGGACCAAAACAAAATAGAAATTGAAGTATTGTGAATATAACAATATAATTTTTCTTTTTAACACATTAATACAGTTTTTCTCAATAGGTCTACTAAATTTGGAGAATTTAGACCACTTTTCATTAACTTTGGCTTTTAAGATCTAATTTGTCATTTATACAGTTGAGTCCTATAGTGCTTTCTCATATATTTTGCAATATTTGGAGAATCTCCAGTTAGAGCTGAATCATTTCTGAGGAACTTTACTTGGGTAAATTGGATTGAGAGTCCCCTTGATTCAGTAGAACCTCATTGAGACAAAGCAGCCGGTAGCCTGTTACATTGACTGGTTTGGAATCTCTCATCTTTTCCTAAGGAACAAAGAATCACTCACTTTATATTTTGCATCTTAGGCCATCTTTGTGTGTATGTGTTAAAAAAACACACAATTAACCATTTTTTAAGTATACAGTTCAGTGATTTTAAGTACATTCACATTGTTTTGAAATCATCACCACCATTGTCCCCAGAACCTTTTCATCTTTCCAAACTGATGCTGTCTTTATCCATTTAACAACTCCCCATTCTCTTCCCCAAACCCTTAGCAGCCAACATTTGACTTTCTGTCTGTATAATTTGACTACTTTAGTTACCTCATATAAATTGAATCATACTGTATTTATCTTTTGTGATTGGCTTATTTCACTTAGCATGATATACTCAAGATTCATCCAGCCTTTGTAGCATATGTCAGGATTCCCTTGTACTTTTAAAGGCTGATTAATACTCCACTGTATGTTGATACCACATTTTGTATATGCAGTCATCTGTTGTTGGCTACTTGGGTTGTTTCTACCTTTTGGCTATTACACATGCTATGAATGTGGATGTGCAATTGTCTCTTCTAGTTCCTGCTTTCAGTTCTTTTTGTTATGTACTCAGAAGTGGAATTACTGAATCATGTACTTCTAATTTTTTGAGGAACTGCTATACTGTTTCCATCTTACTGTCCTGTCAGCAGTGCACAAGGAATCTAGTTTCTTTACATACTTGTTATATTCTGTCTTTTAAAAAAATATATTTTATTGATTTTTTACAGAGAAGAAGGGAGAGAGATAGTTAGAAACATCGATGACAGAGAAACATCGATCAGCTGCCTCCTGCACACCCTCTACTGAGGATGTGCCCTTGACTGGAATCCAACCTGGGACCTTTCAGTCCGAAGGCCGACACACTATCCACTGAGCCAAACT
Organism: Lasiurus borealis; assembly: GCA_004026805.1. NCBI lineage: Eukaryota > Metazoa > Chordata > Mammalia > Chiroptera > Vespertilionidae > Lasiurus > Lasiurus borealis. The sequence goes on along the minus strand of PVJN01004207.1, from coordinate 38,354 downwards.
GGTTTCGGCTATATTCTGTTTTTTGATAGTAGCCATCCTCAGTGTGAAATAGTATCTCATGGTTTTTATTTAAATTTCCCTAACAAGTATTCATGTTGAGCATCTTTTTGTGTGTGTTTTGGGCCATTTGTATATTTTCTTTGGAGAAATGTCTGTTCAAGTTCAAAGGTGCCCATTTGTATCTGATTTGTTTTTGTGGGGTGTTTTCTTTTTGGCTATTGAGTCATATCTTCTTTTTTTAAAAAAAACAAATACCCAAGGATATGTGTGGTGTATTTTTTTTTTTTTTTTTTTTAATAAAAATTGGTTTGGGAGAAAAGGAAAGGAGGAAGGGGGAGGGAGGGAAAGAGAGGCAGAGAGAGAGAGAGAGAGAAACATCACTGTTAGAAACATGAATCTGTTGCCTCCTGTACATGCCCCTAACTGGGGATTTAAAACAACATGGGTATGTGTCCTTAGCAAAATTGAAACCAAAGCATTTTTGGTGTAAATTTAAAATGTCTTAATGTTATAAAACAAACAAACAAAAAACCCATTAAGCTCTTTTTGTAAAATAGAAGTTTTACTAATTTCTTCTAAACATGGTACTTTGGTGAGGAAAAATTTGTGATTCTAAACTACCACCTTAAATCCCTGTGTTGAGAGTAAAGAATGCTGTTACTGTGCTAAGAACCACTTGAATAGGAATGGCATACTTTTCATTGATGTAAACCTTACTAGAATAGGTGTAGCATTACTATTTCACTCATCATTTGTTGAATATTATAAAACAGTTTTGTTCACAAGTACTTTGATCTTGCAATTGAAATGGTGAAGCGCATATTATAAAAAAGTTATTTGGTGTTTTCTTTTTTGCTGTGTTTTTCAAAATTGAGTGATACCAGAATGTTTCAGATTCGTTTCCTCTTGAGTATAATTTTTACAAGTGAATTTTTTTTCACTCTCTTCCTCCTGAGTTTCAGGGTTATTCAAAGATTTATATGAAGTGATACATTACTAATAAGGAAGAACGGTCACTTTAAGGGTCTCATGTTTGAATTCCACTTAACATGAGCATGTTGGGTTTTCATGTTGGGAAAGCAGTCAAGGAAATAATGTAGGGGTCAACTTTGGCACTGATTGACATTTGAGACCAGAGAACTCTTTGTTGTGAGGACTGTCCAGTACATTGTAGGGTGTTCAGCAGCACCCCGGCCTCTATTCACTAGATGGCAGTAAGTCTCATCCCCACTCACAGTTGTGACAGCCAAAAATGTCAGCTGGGGAGCAGTCACCCCTATTAAGAGCTTCAGATGTAGGTAGGAATTCCGATGATAGGATTTGTGAATGAAGACTCTGGACTTGGTTAGACATTGAATTTGGGGGTAAGGAGGGGAGGGTATATATCTTAAGTGTGTTTTTGCTTCGATCCTAGAAAATGGTTCTTTTTTGTCGTTTGTGTGATTAATCCTCTTCCACAAAGTTCTAGATAACAGGATCCATGACGTGATTTTGTTTTTATAGATATTGGTGATTTTTTTAGTCAGCTTATTAATATGTCTTAGTTAGAAGTCATTATATTTCTTGATAATTAGTAATTAAGAAATACTTTGCAGTTTTCATTTCATGCTTAGATACTGAGTTTAGTTAATACCTTTATTTTACTGAGCTTGGTGTACTTTTCAGGGCATTAATTTCAATTGCTTGCACAGTTCAACTCAGTAATTTCTTAGAGGTATCTCCGTTACATATCAGATACCATATCAGCCTCTGTGTTGACAGAGATGAACCCAGTGTTGAGCTTTCAAATGAGTAGCTATGATAGAGAGTGAAGAGATTTGAGAGAGACACTGTAGTAAATGAGGCTCAGGAATATAGAGCTGAGAAACCAGTGATTGCTGTAGGTGGGATGTATATGTCAGGAACAGCTACAGAACAGGAGGTTTACATTACAACTAATTCCTTGAAGTTAAGGCAGGCAAGAATGGACAGAGAGATACCTTCACCAAGAATAGGTTTGGACAAGAGCTTTCATGTGTGTTATATGCATTTTATAATCATACCTCACCACAGCCCTTCACAAGTGGTAGGTGTTACCACCATTTATAATAATAAAAGGGCAATATGCTAATTAGACTGAACATCCTTCCTGACAAAGCTGGGGCCAGAAGGAAGCCTGCTGGGGTCCTGGTACCTGTGGGCAGCCGGAGGGAAGCAGCCCTGGTCCCTCGTGCCACAGGGAAGCTGGTGCCAGCAGCCAGGGGAAGGAAGACCTCCTTTTGCATGAATTTTCATGCCTCAGGCCTCTAGTTTGCATATAAGAAAATTAAGAAATAGAGAGGAAGTAAATTTAACTAAGGACTTATCTAATAAGTTTTAAAAAGATACCTGATTAGAAACTGCTTTAATGTTCTTGTGTGGATAGGGTAACAGGGTCATGACAAAAGAATGAGAAGGAGCAGCTAGTAAGTTAGTTGGGGTTATGATGTAAAAGATCTTCTCTCTCGATGAGGAATGTGGATTTTATCCTATAAGTATGTACTGTACTTGAGAAATGGATGGTAGGTGCGAGGGAGATGGAGAGTCAGAAAACCCTAGAGCTAGCAGGACTTTGAAGGAAGGTCATAAAATCTGGTAACCCAAAAGGGAATTAAGTTTAAAGAGGCAAAATGAGGTGCCTTACTAGACCACACAGTTGAGTATTTCCTTCTTCATTTTCTTGTAAAACACAGAGCCTTAGTCCAGGTTACATCACAAGTGGCGGAGTTGAAAATGGAATTGGAATCATATCAGGCTGTCTACAAACTGGTTGTTTGCTTTGTAATTTATATTCTTAAATTATTGAGTTCTTGTTTAGTTTAGGTAATATCTATTGACATTTACCATATTAGAAACTAAAATGTAAAAAAAATATTTTATTGATTTTTTTTAGGGAGAGAGAGAGAGAGAAACATTGATTTGTTGTTCCACTTATTTATATAGTATTCATTGGTTGATTCTTGTATGTGCTCTGACCAGGGATGGAACCCTCAACCTTGACGTATCAGAACAATATTCTAACCAACTGAGCTACTCGGCCATAGCTAGAAATTAAAACTTTTTTAAAAAAATACATTTTTATTGATTTGAGAGAAAAAGGGAGAAAAGGAGAGGAGGAGAGAGAGAGAGAAACATCAATAACAGAACCATTAATCAGCTGCCTCCTGCAGTTCCCTTACTGAGGACTGAGCCTACAACCCTGCAGTGGCGACCTCTTTGTGCACGGGACGAAGCTCAGCCAGCGCAGAAGTTAAAACTGCTAGGCTGGGATTTTTATTTAGTTTATTTGACATGACTCTCTTTTTTAAAATGTTAATAGTTTATTTGATCAAAACTTGATTTGAATTGGGTAGTGCCAAAGCAGAAGTGATTAGAACATTCTACCAACAGGATAAAGGGGGATAGAGTTTTATAGAGGAGAGGTGGAAGCAAAGCAAGAAAATTATCTGTTTGGTTATAGCATAAGTGGCTGCCTAATTTGGAAAGTTCTCATAAGCTGTTTGTGATTGGCTATCCGTAGGTTCACTGTTAGTTAAGTTCAAATTTTTGTCTTTTTGTGAAACTCGGACCGCTGAGAGGATGTAGCCCACCAGGGCATACTACAGTGATGACTCATCAGTTGGAAAATACCGAGAGACAAGTTTGTTCCTTTGTCAGGGTTTTCCATGAATCAAACCAGTTGGTATCGAATAAATCAAAGAATGTACCTAAAGGAGCATCAACCTGTTTTAGCTTGTTCATTAGTTTCTTGTTTGCTTCAGGATCAAAGGTGTTGATTTCAGGTATTTGCTTATGGCACAGGTTTATGTCTTGTTCAGCCAATAAGTAATCTAAAGCAATTCTGTTATTCAAAACCACTTTGGCAAGAAATTCTAGAGACTTTAGTTGTGCAGCTATGGCCTTAATGGTAGGTTTAGTGACAGTTGCCAGAGTTAAGAAGCATTGTCCTCCTATGCATTAATAGAAAAAGCAAGTAGTGAAAAGACAAAAGGAATAAAAATTTCATATGGAGATGAAGATCTTCATCCATAATCTTTTAGGATGTTGTCTGCGTCTGGGTAGGAACTTCCCTAATCAGTTTTAATTTTAGATCTCTAGCTGGTATGATATAACCATTTAAAAATAGATTTTAAAGAGAAGAAGGGAAAAGGAGAGACATGACATCGATGTGAGAGTGGAACATCAATTGGCTGCCTCCTGAATGCACACTACCAGGAATCGAGCCTACAAACCAGGAATCGAACTGGCGACCTCTTGGTGCATGGGTCAACATTCAATCAACTGAGCCACACTGGCCAGGGCATGTACTAGTATATAGCTATTTTTTTTTTTTTAAACAAAAGGTAATGAGATGAGTGACATTGCCTTGTCTTTTTTTTTTTCTTCTTCAAATCTCTTTAATGTCTGATTTAATAATATACCTAGATTCTCATAACCACCGTTGTATTCACACTGTGATTATATGTGTGTGTGAAGTCTACACAGAAAATCTGACCTCACATAGATACGTAATTGAAAGAAGAACCTTACAGATCCCTTAAAATGATCTTGTGTCCCCTACCCCCATAGGTCCTCAAACCACATTTAGAGAACTGCTACACTAAAAGATAGAATCGTCTTGAAAAGTTGGACATGTAAAAGAATTGGATGTAGAGAGATTCTTACCTGGGGTATGGATACATTGCATTTATGAAATTACATGACTTCCCCTCCACATTTGATGGAAGCACCAAGGACAGTGGCACATTTGGATTTGCCCAAACCTGATGAATAGTCTGCATTTTGCATCTTTTCCCTGTTGACTCAAGCTTACTATTGATTATATATATAGAAAAAAAATATTAGCTGCCTGATGAAAGAGAAGAGAGGTTTTTGGCAAATTGTCACTTGAGATTATATCTGATTTTAATAAATGGATCCTCTTAACTGTTTTAAATGTAAAGTTTTCTAGTTGTCTTAATTGCTCCTCTTAATAAAAAAAATCCATTTATGCCAGTTTTCCCCTACATAGAGTAATTGCTTTTTAATCTTCCAGTTGTAAAAACCAACATAGCTCTGGCCAGTGTTCTCAGTGGTTAGTGTCAGCCTACACATCAAAGGGTTGTGGGTTCGATTCCTGGTCAAAGGCATGTACCTGGGTTGCAGGCTTGATCCCTGGCCCTGGTTAGGGCGAGTTCAGGAGGCAACCAATTGATGTTTCTCTCTCACATCGATATGTCTCTCTTTTTCCCCTTCTCTCCCACTCCTCCCCCCCCTCTCTAAAAAAATGAATGGGAAAAAATCCGGTGAGAATAAAAAAAATAACAAAAACTGACATATTTATCATAATCAAGTGTTTATAAATATTATATCCCTATGACAGACATAGAAGTCAGCCATTGGGTATTACTCTTATATGTGAACAAATTTAGTCCTGAATTAGTTTATAACTAGAGGCCTGATCCATGAAATTCCTGCAAGAGTAGCCTTCCTTCCCCCGGCTGCCAGTACTGGCTTCCCTCTGGCACCCTGAACCCAGGCTACCCTTGCAGCCCTGGCTTCATCCGGAAGGATGTCCAGTCTAATTAGCATTTTACGCCTTTATTCTTATAGATTAGTATACCCAGTGCCTTGACATTTTTCATGTCAAGAGTCAAATGCTTACCGTAATTCTGTGTATAAAATGGCTGTAGGGACAGGAATAGTTGATTATTTGACACCGGAATTGTGTTTAAGAGAGTCCTGGCATCCCATATTCTGTTTGATTATCAATAACTAGAGGCCCAGTGCATAAAATTTCAGCCCAGCCTGACCACCAGGGGGCAGCTCGGTCTGTGCCCTCAGCTGGCCTGGGACCCCTTGCTCCTTACTACCCATCTGCAATAGAGGCGCCAGAGGCTCCTGCCACCACTGCTGTGCTCGCCCGCCATGAACCTAGCTTCTGGCTGAGAGGCGCTCCCCCTGTGTTGAGCATCTGCTCCCTGGTGGTCAATGTGTGTCATAGCGACCAGTCGTTCTGTCATTCGGTTGATTGCAGATTAGCTTTTAATTATATAGGACTAGAGGCCCGGTGCATGAAAATTCATGCACTGGAGTGGGGACCCCCCCCACGCCCCCAGCCCAGCCTGCCCCTTATAGTTTGGGAGCCCTTAGGGGTGGGAAGCGACCTGGCGACCAGGGGAAGGTGACGCCCCCATCACACTTTTGCTGCTGCCACTACTGGCAGCGCAAGCCTTGGCCGGCCCTGGTTACCTGAGCCTGGGCAGCTGCCATCTGTGGCTGTGTGCACCACCATCTTTGCGGGCAAGGCAGTCAATTAGTATATTCCCTCCTTATTGACTATGGGCACTGCCATCTCTGTGAGGGCGTGGCAGTTAATCAGCATACTCCATTTTTATTAGAGAGGATCATTATGCAGCCTGGCCAGTGTGGCTCAGTAGTTGAGTGTCAGGAGATTGAACCTGCAATCTTGGTGTATCAAATGATACTCTAACCAACTGAGCTACCTGCCCAGGGCTCAAAGTTGTATATCATTTTATCACTTAGCAATTCATTTAAAGCTTGTCCCCCTTTCTAGTTATCACTTTAGATTGGTCAGCAGATAATTCTACCAGTTAAGTCTTACATCTTGTTTCAAAATCGGTGTGGTAGCAGGGAATTCACCAAGATTGTGATGATATTTATAGCAAATCTATTATGTATGACAATGTTGTTGTGTGTTGTTTTTTTAAAATATTTTTTTTATTTATGTCAGAGGAAGGGAGAGGGAGAGAGAGAGAGACATCAGTGATGAGAGAGAATTATTGATTGGCTGTCTCCTGCACACCCCTGACTGGGGATTGAACCTACAACTCAGGCATGTGCCCTTGACCTGAATCAAACCTGGGACCCTTCAGTCCACAGGCTGATGCTTTACTCACTGAGCAAAAACAGCTAGGGCTATAACAACTTTGTCCTAAAAAATTATTGTTATCGTTGATTGATCACCTTACTCCATTACTTTTTGTTAATATATTTTTATTGATTTCAGAGCGGAAGGGGAGGGAGAGAGAGATGGAAACATCAGTGATAAGAGAGAATTATTGATTGGCTGCCTTCTGAGGACTGAGCCCGCAACTTGGGCATGTGCTCTGACTGGGAACTGAAATGTGACCTTCTGGTTCATAGGTTGATGTTCAACCACTGAGCTGCACAGGCTGGGCTTCTTCCATTTTTATATTACAGACTTTTACTGAACATTGTTTTTGTTGTCTCATTAGTCATATCAAAAGCCAGAAATTTTGCTCTTATTTGTTTATTTTTTTTATCCACTATTGCTAATGGATTTTGATGTATATAATATTGGTAGCATTGTTATTAAAGAATTTTCCTTAATGGTTATTTTATTCATTGGAATTAAGTATAACATTCTATACTGTAGTCATTTGGTGGCCTTGTGAATAATCTTGTATTGGTTGAAGTACTTAGTACATATAACAAACATTTTCTCCTGTATTAAAACAGAATATTAATTTTGTTAACCCTTAATTTGAATGAAAACATAGTATTCTATTCACTTAGTACTAGTAACACTACTTTTGTTGAATGACGCAGGAAAAGTTTTTTATATAGAAGGGAAAATTGAAGCCCTTTCATTTATAGGAAGCCTGCCAATGATGACTTGTTCTATCTGGAGGCTTTATCCCTAGTAGTTTGCATTTTGGAGCTCACATATCTCCTTTCGCCCTCACTGGCATAGGTTTATTTCCCTGCGTTTCAAACTGCACAAAGATCTGATAACCTCGTGAAGGTTTTTGTTTGTTTTTTGTCTTAGCAGGTGAAAGCTAAATAAAATGCTGTGTGAGTGCTCAGTTATAACACCTTGTTTTCTTAATTTTTTTTTATAAAGCAGTAGCAAATTTGTCTCAGATCCTAGGGTTGGATTTATTAATCAGACTGCTTAAAAATGGTCTTGGATATGAGACTGTAGTCTTAGTGCAAATGATAAAACTCTCAAGTCTGTCCTCTGCTAAGTGTGTTTAAGCACCTGGCTGGTATGACTCAGTGGTTGAGTATCATCCTGTGACGCTTTCTGGTCAAGGCACATGCCCAGGTTGCGGGCTTGATCCCTGGTGTGGGGTCTATAGGAGGCAGCTGATCATGTCTCTCTCTCATCAATGTTTCTATCTCAATATACCTCTCTTTTCCTTTCTCTCTAAAATCAATAAAAACATATTTTTAAGAAATGGGTTAACCTTCTGGAATAATATATAGAGACTAATGGCCTGGTGCACGAAATTTGTGCACATTAAAAGGGGATTAATTAGAGGAAATAATTTAATTTTGCTATTTGCCTTTCTCTATAATAGAAGTATCAGAGATGAAAATAAAATTAGTAAAATGTATATGAAAACTGCCAAAACTGGTTTGGTTCAGTGGATAGAGCATCGGCCTGCAGACTGAAAGGTCCCCAGGTTCGATTCCAGTCAAGGGCATGTACATTGGTTGCGGGCACACCCCCAGTAGGCGACGAGCAGGAGGCAGCTGATCGATGTCTCTCTCTCTCATCGATGCTTCTAACTTTCTATCCCTTTCCCTTCCTCTCTGAAAAAATCAATAAAATATATTTTAAAAAATAGTATATGAAAGCCTTCTGTCAGAATCTGGGGCACACCATGGGACCCAGAGTCAAGTCCCCACCTACCCACATGCACCTCAAAAATCACTGAGACCCAGACCTGGCCAGTCCCACCCATGTCAAGCCCTGCCAGGCAGGAGTTGTAGCCTCAGGTCCCCTGGCCTGGCGCCAGGACAGGGGCATGGCCTGAGGTCTCTCAGCCCAGAACGGAGTTGGTGGGGGAGTGCCTGAGGTCCCTTGTCAAGCCCCACCGATAGGGGGGTGCAGCCTCAGGTCCCTCATCAAGCTCCACTGGGTGGGGAGCACGGCCTGAGGTCCCCTATCAAGCCCCGCCACGCAGGGGGACACAGTATCAGGTCCCCTGGCCCAGTACTGGGGTGGAGAGTGTGGACTGAGGTCCCCTGGCCTGGAGTTGAGGGGTGTGTGTGTGTGTAGCGGGGAGCAGCTTGAGGTCCCCTAGTCCAGCACCAGGATGGGAAGTGCACCTTGAATTTCCCCATCAAGCCCTGCTGGTGGGGATGTGGCCTCAGGTCCCCTGGCCTGCGCTGGGTAGGGCACATGGCCTGAGGTCCCCCTGCCTGGTGCCAAGGTGGGAGGCACGGCCTGAGGTCCCCTGGCCTGGTGCTGGGACGGGGTCACGCCTGAGGTCCCTGTCAAACCCTGCAGGGCGGGGGGCGCGTAGCCTCAGGTCCCTGCTGATTGCTTGTTAAGGCTCCTTATGGGAACTTGGCTTTAGCTGTGGGTACAGCCATCTTTACGATGGAGTGACGGTCAATTAGCATATTTCCTCTTTATTAGATAGGATTATTATATAGAATAAGATTTCCACAACAAAAAGGTGTATGAAGCAAAATTTCAGAAATCTGTAAATAGCTTTTTATTAATCTATTTGAGAAGGCTATGAAAGAACTGAAGAGGATTTTATTACTTATTTATTTTAAATATATTTTTATTGATTTCAGAGAGCAAGGGAGAGGGAGAGAGAAACATCAATGATGAGTCATTGATTAGCTGCCTCCTGCCTACTGGGGATTGAGCCTGCAAACTGGGCATGTGCCCTTGACCAGAATCGAACTTAGGACCCTTCAGTCCACAGGCTGACACTCTATCCACTGAGCCAAACTAGCTAGAGAATTTTATATTCCTCACTTAGTTTTTAGGCATAATAAGCTTGCTTAAATATTTCTCTTTTGACCTGACCATGTTGGTAATATTTTTTCTTTGTCTTTCAATTGTCTCCCCATTTGAGGATTGTATTCATTTGAAAAGAGTAATCAATTTCATTGACTTTGATTTTCCACATTATTCACAAAGATCCTAAACTAGTAAGACTCAAGTAACTTACATAATATTTCTTAATTACACCTTCAAAATTTAACTAGGAAATTATTTTGGATATTTATGTTTTCCTCAAAATTAATTTATACATGAGGTGTAGTGGTAGTAATAATAGTAACAGAGCAGTGCTACTTCATTTATTGAATGCTATCATATTCCAAACTCTCTAAGCCTGTGGGTTATTACTTTTATTTTTGTTAATCCTCACCCGAGGATATTTTTCCTTTTGATTTTTATTTTTAGAAAGGAGGCGGGGAGAGAGGGAAAGAGAAAAAGAGGGAGAGAGAGAGAGAAACATTGATGTGAGACACATCAAGACGCATAGGTTGGTTGTTTCCAGTATGCATCCCAACTAGGGCTGAGGATGGAATCTGCAACCCAGCTATGTGCCCTTGCTTGTCTGGGAATCGAACCCAAGACCCTTTGTGTGTGTCCAATGCTCTAACCCCTGACCCATGCCAGCCAGGGCAACCTGTAAATTATTTAATTCCTAACTCTGAGTATATACTATTATTTTTTCTTGTTTTACAGATGTGTAAACTGAGGCTTTAGTAAATGCTTAAATGACTTGTCCAAGAGTACCTGCTATACGTCTAAACTAAGATTTGAATTGATGTATCTGAATCAATAACCATATATCCACTATTCCATTATTATTATGACCCTTAAAGTGAATTGTGTTCATTAGTCTCATTTATTTGGAAAAATTATTCAAATTTTGCACTCAAGAATGGAACATTTGCCTTTTGGTGGCATGTGGTAGTGTAAAAGATTATTTTGCCTCCATATTGTCAGGCCACTGTTTGCCATCTCCTGCCATCTCTGAAGGTACAGTAGAAATGGATGTGGAGAAGGTAGGGCATCCTACAGTCTCATACCTAAAGTTTAGATCTTTTCATTGTTGCCACTTGTTGATTCTAAGAAGTTTTATATGCTACAGTACAGTATTTTGTTTCTCTTTTCATGGAAGTTTTTTTGCCTTGTGCAGCACGGAAACTAGCAGTAGCTCAAGTGATGACTCTCCAGCCCGGTCAGTTCAATCTGCAGCAGTCCCCGCACCCACTTCCCAATTGCTTTCGTCCCTGGAAAAAGATGAGCCCCGTAAAAGTTTTGGGATCAAAGTCCAGAATCTTCCAGTACGCTCCACAGGTAACAACTGTACTTTTCTCTCTGTGGCTGTTGGGGAATGAGAGATGAAGCAACTTGAATTCTATGCTTCATTGTGACAACAGGCTTTTTTAAATGGTGGTTTTAAAAAAAATTGATTTCAGAGAGAGGAAGGGAGGGAGGGAGAGAGAGAAACATAAATGATGAGAGAGTATCTTCAATTGGCTGCCTCCTGCATGCCTGCTACCGGGGACTGAGTGAGAAACCCCAGCTTGTGACTTGACTGAGAATCAAAATGTGACCTGGTTCATGGATCACTGTGCAACCACTGAGCAACACTGGCCGGACACAGCAAGCTTTTTAAAAACATTTTGTTTTTCATCACCATTTATTTCCACTATGCCCTCTTCCTCTACTCCCCTCTCCCAATCATTACATTGTTGTCCATGTCCATGAGTTCTCTCTTTTTTTTTTTTACTTTGCCCCATCCCTCTTAACTCTTCCCCTCCTGCACACAAGCTTTGTTCTTGTGGTTCATTAACATCTAATACCATGTAAGAAAAAACAAGTGATTATTATAATTTTATGTGGTGTGTAGGTTGTTACATATTTAATCCAGCTTAGTGTCTAGGCTAGATTAAATAGTTTAATATTAGGGGAAATTTGTTATGATGAAACTGTAGAAATACTATTTTTAGTTAGATTTATTATATTGCTCTGGAGTCCTATGTTATGTGAAATAACTTTGGACATAAAATTATAATAGGAAACCCATTTCAAAAAATTAAAGAGTTTGCCTGGCTGGCATGGCTCAGTGATTGAGTGTCGACCTATGAACCAGGAAGTTATAGTTCAATTCTCGGTCAGGACCTATGCCTGGGTTGCTGGCTTGATCCCCAGTAAGGGTGTGCAGGATGCAGCCAATCAGTGGTTCTCTCTCATCATCATTAATGTTTCAATCTGTCTCTCTTCCTCTCTGAAATCAACAGAAATATATTTTTAAAAATATTAAGAGTTTAAATGAAGAAAACAATGAATAATGGAAAAGTTTAGTGAAAAGCTATACTGTAGTCTTTCTTTTACTCATGGTATTTTAAATTGACAATAATATACTGTTACTCCTACATTAGGCATATTACATATGTAAACAACATATGTATGGTCAAAACGAAAAAGACCAAACTAAGTATTTCTTGGCTCAGTGCATTTTAGTGATTACTTAATTTATTAAAACCGCCTACAGTCCCACTGCTGTGGCTTAGTGGTTGAGTGTCAAACTATGAACCAGGTCGTCACAGTTTGATTCCTGGGCAGGGCATATGCCTGGGTTGCTGGCTTGATCCCCAGTGTGGGCATGCATGAGACAGCCAATCAATGATTCTCTCTCATCATTAATGTTTCTATCTCTCTGTCCGGCTCCCTTCCTCTAAAAAATAAAATAAAATAAAACAGCCTATAAAATCTGCATGCCAGGTTTGTGAATAGAGATATTCAGACACAAATATTGATAATCTTTTGATTTAGATTACTTGGTAACTTAGGAATAGCAAGGGTAAAATTGGCTTGTCTTTTTATATAATCTTGATTCTTATGATGAAGCAAATTAACACAGGACCCCCAGATAGCATGATTCATCTGTAAAATGCCTGCAAGTTGTTTAGGATGTTGCATGCCACTTCCTTCACATTTTTATCATTGACACGATGCTTGGGAAGCTAGAAGTATGGTTTTCTTTTTAAAGTCTTTAAAAGGTTTATTATATTGTTTTCATGTATGAACAGTTTTTATTATGAAAGTTTTAAAAATATTTTTTATTGATTTCAGAGAGGGAAGGAGAAATAAACCAATGAGGAAGGGAGGAGAGAGAAATAGAAAGATCAGTGATGAACAAGAATCACTGCTTGATTACCTCCTGTATTCACCTCACTGGAGGATCGAGCCTATTACCCAGGCATGTGCCCTGAGTAGGAATTGAACTGTAACCTCCTGGATCATAGGTTGATGCTCAATTACTGAGCCACACCAGCTGGGTGAAAGTTGTAAACATAACCAAAAGCAGGAATAGCAAAATGAACTCCTCTTACACTACACACCAGATTAAAATAAATAAATAAATCTTCTAGTACTCAGTTTATTTCAAATTTTACATTAAGCTCCAGAATGCTTTTTAGAGTTGTTTGAAAAACATAATGTTTTAATGCTAACAAAACTTAGGTTAAAAATCGGGCTAATAATTTAGTAGCTTACTTAATGAGTTGTAACTAAATTAGAAAAATAAGCACCTTGTTTTTATTTGGGGATTTAGATACAAGCCTTAAAGATGGCCTTTTCCATGAATTCAAGAAATTTGGAAAGGTGACTTCAGTGCAAATACATGGAGCTTCAGAAGAGAGGTATGGCCTGGTATTCTTTCGACAGCAAGAGGACCAAGAAAAAGCATTGACTGCATCGAAAGGAAAACTCTTCTTTGGCATGCAGATCGAAGTGACAGCATGGATAGGGCCAGGTAAGAGAAAAGGAATTGGTGTCATTTGTGTTCCAGCCTATGAAACAGCAGCATCTTAAATATGGACACTATTCCAGCTTTATTTATTGTTCAGCTTAATAAACTATGTTGTTTTAGTTAGGGAGGGTAAAAATTGTTGTTTCTATAAGGGAGAAATGCTGACTTAAATTTTTTTTTTGACTGATTTATTGGTCGCTTCCTTATGTGCCCTGACCAGGGATTGAACCCATAACCTTGCATGTTAGGACAATGCTCTTACCAATTGAGCTATCCACCAGGGCAGAAATGCTGGCTATTAACAGGAGTGACTGAAGGCAGACTTTAGCCCCTTATTGTGTCCTGCTTTCCCAAAAGGATTAACTTGACTGAGAGAAGGAAATAGTTCCTAGGAGAATAACAACAAAATTATCCTGAATTAAATTTGAAAATAAACTACTTGTTATATGGATTGGAGGGACTAGTTAGACCAGTTTTATTCCCATTATGCCCAGCACAATTGGATCTGTTATTCTATCTCCATGACCTTAAAGATAGTGACAGAAAAGCCAGGCTAACTTAATGTGACCCATCGAGAATTTCAAGGGCACATTTCATTAGCTTGAACTTCCCTGAAAGGCCTGTTGTAGGCAGGAAGTCTTCTTCTCAGGCCTGGCTTGGACCAGCGTTTCTCCAGTTTAGAGTCACCTGCAGTGCTTGTTTAAAATGCAGACTCTTGGACTCTACCCCAGCTTGCTGCTTCAGAATTTACATATGCATGTTTGGGAACCCTTAATTTAAGGCATCTTGTGAGTAAATTTGTAAAGGAATGAATAAAACTGTTAAAATTATACAGTCCCATTATGTAGCGGAGATGAACTTTAAGACTAAGCATTGAGCTTTGAATTTATAAGGTAAACATAGATCATTTTCTTATTTATTTTATTAGACAAGAGGAAAAACAATAGTCCTGAAAAGAATGTTTTTGTGTGTGTGTGTATTTAAACAGGCACAGAGGTGTTAGAGTGAATAATGTAAAATGTGCATAATTTTGTGATAAAACACTAATTCAGAGGAATATTATCTTTTCAAGAGAATTATAGGTTATGTCTTCATGTTCCTAGTTTTGAGATACTGGCCTAAGTTATACTGGGTTAAGAGCAGTTCTTATTTAACACATTATATTTAGAATGTCATCTATTCTTGAGGATCTAACATATATAATTAGTGAAGATTTTATATAAGTAGTGAGCATCTAATTTAGGGTCATTATTGAGATTTGATTAACTGATATCCAAGTGGTAGGTCTAGCTTGAAATTTTTATAGTAAAAAACCATTTTATCTGAAACATTTACTTAAAACCCAGGATGTAATTGGGTTTTAATCACCTGTCAGTGAAGACTGAGAAGTTTGGTTAATTTCAGGAATAGGAAAGCTCAAGCTTCCTTTTCAAGATGGGACAACATGAAACACCTGTTTGATGGGATATTTGAAAGCAATCAAATTTGAGCATAGAGACTTGGTTGGAATTCTTCTGTTGGATGATTTGTCATAAATGTTTTGCATTGAGATGTACGGAGCGGATTTCTTCTTTAGGTCAAGCACCTCTTGAAATTGGACATTAAATAAGGGCTTTTGATAATAAGAAATAGAAACCTGAAGAATCATTTAGTCTTTTTTTAATTGTGATTGAGGTCTGTACAACATCAAAAGAAGATATTTCATAAGTGTTTTAGTCCATTACCATGCAGTTATTATTCTTATATCTAAAATTTGCTGTATTGAGACAGGCATTTGAGTTGTGTTGATTATGATTAGTATGACAAATGTAAAATCTTAAGTATTTCATAAAATGTTGAAAGTAAATTAAATAATGAAGCTGGACTGATTTCAGCTGAGTTTTATGTATAGTTTATACTCCACATTGAGAGCCTGCAACATAATTTTGGAACTTAAGATTAAGCTAAAATAATTACCATTTTTTTCTGGGGTTTAAAATATATTTCTGTGTTAAGTGATTATTTTGTCAACAAATCAACTTGCAGATTGAAATTCCATCCACTTTTCCATTTTAAAAATCCAAGTGTTATTTTCCCTTACTTTTGGGACAAGTTCATTAGCCTTGGTATTCTTTTTTTGCTTTGGTGTTAATAATAGCTATTTCTGAAGGTGTGTATAATTTTTCAGATTGTATAAGTACTCAATATTTCAAGAGATTTATTTTCTTAAATGTAGATTTCCCCCTCTGATATATACACATCAAAACCTCTCTTCTCCTTTTACTCTGCCCCTATCCCACTTACAGAAACAGAAAGTGAAAATGAATTTCGCCCTTTGGATGAAAGGATAGATGAATTTCATCCTAAAGCAACAAGAACCCTCTTTATTGGCAACCTTGAAAAAACCACTACTTACCATGATCTTCGAAATATCTTCCAGCGCTTTGGTGAAATTGTGGTATGTTGCTTTTTATAATAACAGTTTTAGATCTTTTTCATAAGACAAAGCAAAGTTACAGATTTATATTTGGAAAGATGATATTTAGATAGTATAATAAATGTTTTTTTAATTTGTCCTATGTTTTTAACTCTTGCTAAAACATGATCTAGCAAAACCCATGGGAGAGTACGTATTTATGTGTGTATGTAAAAATTCGTAATGTATATTTCTCTTTATTTTGTTTACATATACATTTTCCTATCCAGTTTTTCTATCTTCCTTTTCCTATTGGGTACTGTTTCAGTGTCATCTCTAGTCCTGTGGATTGAAAGGGAAATCTGGAAGAGAAAACGTATTTGTAAGAAAGAAGCAGCAGAATAGTGTATGATTATTGTGTTACTACGGTGCTTATCAGAAAGTACCTTGGAGATTACTAGAATATATATATTATGCTGGAAGCTCAGTTCTGTTTTGAAATTTTAATTACAATCACTTTTTATATTAGGCAAATCATAGTTAGGTTTAGGAGTAGAAGGGTTTTTCTCTTCCCTATGGTTCAAAACTTGAGTCAGTTTATAGTGAAAATAGTTTGGCCTGGCTGGTGTGGCTCAGTGGTTGAGCATTGGCCCATAAAACTGGAGGTCACGGTTTGATTTCCTGTCAGGGCACATGCCTAGGTTTGTGGCTCAATCCCCAGGGAGAGGCGTGCAGGAGGCAGCTGATCAATGATTCTCTGTCATCATTGATGTTTCTATTTCTCTTTCCATCTCTCTTCCTCTCTCTGAAATCAATAAAAACTTATTTTTTTAAAAAATTTGATTATTAAAAACATAGTTTGGTTACAGCTCTTGGGATATGCTGTTTTTTGTTTTTTTAAATTTTAAATCTTTATTGTTTAAAGTATTACATATATCCCTTCCCCTCCCTCACCCATTGTCCCCTTATAGGGGGATGTACTTTTTTATTTTGTGATTGAAAAAATAGGGAAGTTACTTTAAAATTTTTTTTAGACTTTCTTTATATTAATAACAAAGAAGTTGCCCTAGTATATTTGTACTTTGCAGAGTTTAAAAATGTTATGAAAAAAAAGTGTTATGGATAGGAATAGCTCTTACTAATCTTTCAGATATGTGTGTATCCTTTTGTCTATCCATCTATCTTATATACCAGCAATTTTTAACCCTTTTCATCTCATGGAACCCATAAGCTAATTACTAAAATTCTCCAGCACTTAATATAATTTTAATTCATTCACACCTGACAACTATTGTATTAGGTGTTGTCATTTTTTTGACAATCAGAAGGAAAAGAGGTTGTCCTGCTCACTAAATAAGCAGGTATTGCATATTTTAAAAATTGTATGACACTAATTATATGACTCTAAGCAAAGGATTCATTCATTCATTCATTCATTCACTCATTCATTTATTTTTCTCATTTGAAAATATTTTTTCCATTGATTTCTAGAGAGAGAGTATAAGGAGATAGGGGAGAGAGAGACAGAGAGAGAGGGAAAGGTCAATTAGCTACCTCCTACACATACCCCTACGGAGGCAACCAAGGTACATACCCTTGACTGGGAATGAAACCCACGGCTCTTCTGTCCACAGGTTGATGTTCTAACCACTGAGCAAATTGACTAGAGGGGACACCCACCCCCCCTTTTTAAATGGCATAATGTAGTCCTGTGATTAAAACATTATTTGTGCCTATGGCTGATGTAAACCTCATTTTACTGGGGTGGGGGTGGGGGGCAAAAGAATAAAGGTGGTAGGTAGAAAATAAAGAAAAAGCAGAGATAATACATTTAGAAAAATATACCAGCAAAATATTCATCTTACTCTTTCTCTAAATTATTTTGATTTTTTAAAAGTTCTTTTATTTTTTTTGTGTGTGGAGTGGTGTACTCTTAATTCTAGTTCTTTTGCCTCTCTAGATGAGTGACTTGGAGTTCACATTACTGTCTGAACTTCAGCTTTTTCTGCCTTGGCATCATGAGTCTAGGAATTGATAAAGCTTTCAGATATACTTTTATTCAAATGTAGATGCTACTTTAAATTTTGGAGGGGTATCAAAAGTTTTATTTGGACACATGGGCAAATTTTTATCACCAAGGTTGCTAAGATTAGAATACTTGTATTTGAGAACTAATGCTTCTCAAAGGAGGACATATCAGCATTCTTTTTGGAAACCATAATATCATCATGTTTGCAATTGCTCTTTGTTATCTCTATTTTAGTGAAACACAAACTTTGGGGAAATAGTCTGATAACAGATTATGCTATAGCCAGAAAGAACCTAGTAGTTAGTGAGTCTACCCACCATATTCTTTGGTGATAGTTTCTCTTCCGTAGAGTTATCCTGGGTTATTGTTTTCTACTTAATAGGAAAACCAAAGCAAATGCTTACCATTAATTACAACAATTTTGAGTATAAATTATTGTTTTTTTAAAGACCCATCATATACGTTTTAAATACATTCATTTTGCTCTTTCAGGTTTTGATTATTGATTTGTGACTGTTAAAGAGGCTTAGATAATCATAATACTTACTCTGCAATATATGGTCCAGGTGATTATTGTTTAAGTCAATGTTTTGCTCCCCAAGTGTCTGCTTTCTCTGGACCATTCTCCTGTGTAAGCTAGGTTCTATTTCACCACCTTCTCTAGGCAGGATCAGTCTGAATGGGACTACAGTTTTAAGCATTCCAAAGAGATGTGGTGTTCCTTTATAGAGTTTTTCTTTAATCCAGGGGTGGTGTTCTGATGCATTTTCACAAAGTAGTTTAATTATTTAGTTATCTACTAGAGGCCCGGTGCACAAAATTTGTGCTCAGGGGTGTAAGGGTGTATCCCTCAGCCCAACCTGCACCATCTCCAATCTGGGACCCCTTGAAGGATGTCCAACTGCCTATCAGATCTGGCCTAAACGGGCAATCAGACATCTCTCATAATCCAGGACTGCTGGCTCCCAACTGCTTGTGTGCCTGCCTGATTGCCCCTAGCCGCTTCTGCCTGCCAGCCTGATCAACGCCTAACTGCTCCCCTGCCAACCCGATTGCCCCTAACTGCCCTCCCCTGCAGGCCTGGTCACCCCCAACTACTCTCCCCTGCAGGCCTGGTCACCCCCAACTGCCCTTCCCTGCTGGCCCGGTCACCCCTAATTTCCCTCGCCAGCCTGGTCTCTCAATCAACTGACCTCCCTTGCCAGCCCAATTGCCCCCATCTGTCCTCCCCTGCCAGCCTGGTCACTCCTAACTGCCCTCTCCTACAGGCCTGGTCTCCCCTAACTGCCCTCTCCTGCTGGCCTGGGTTCCCACAACTGCCCTCCCGTGAGTCCTGCCCCTCCCCCCCCAACTGCCTTCCCCTGCAGGCCTGGTCCCTCCCAATTGCCCTCCCTTACTGGCCATCTTGTGGCAGCCATCTTGTGTCCAATGGGGGCGACCATCTTTGACCACATGGGGCGGCCATCTTGGAGTGATGGTCAAATTGCATATTACCTCTTTTTATATAGGATTCATATTGGACATGAGAGATCATTACCATATTTATCGATCACCAGGCTTGGTTCAGTGAGATATACTGATAGAATGAGACTTTTATTTTAGAATTGCAATTTTAAATCACTTTTGAAAACTTGATTTCTTTGTTATTTTTACTCTTCTCAAATATTATTAATATTATTTTAGCTTTTATTTTATCTTCATTTATTCCATCGCCATTTATCCCTTCTGTGCCCTCTTTCACCTCCATCATCCCTCCACCTCTTCATCCCACAATCATCACATTGTTGTCCATATCCATGAGTTCTCTCTCTTTTATTTTTTCCTTTTTTGCTCAATTTCTCCATCCATCCCCAACACAGATAGTATGTGTGTATGTATGTATTTACTTACTTAATATATATTGATTTTAGAGAGGAAGGGAGAGATGGAGAGAGATAAAAACATCAATGATGAGAATCATTGATTGGCTGCCTCCTGTATGCCCCCCACTGAGGATCAAGCCCACAACCTAGGCATGTGCCCTTGACCAGAATCGAACCCTAGGACCCTTCAGTTGACAGGCTGAACCTCCATCCACTGAATTAAACCAGCCAGGGCCAGATAGTATATTTTAAATGGCCTGCCCCTAGTACGTCCTTCAGATATTGCAGAATTATTTTTTAGGTTTTCGTAAAATAGGCTGCCCTTTCTTCACTATCACACTTTTTCTTAAAACAGGAATTATAAAGTTCAAATTTTGAGTTGTAGTGCAGTTGCTCTTCTGCACAGAGCTTCATGGGAAAAATTTTGTGATTACAAATGCTGTTATATAGATTTTTAGACTATAGATTCTTGAAAATGTACAATTTTAACTAAGAAAATTATTTTTGGGAATATGACTATTTTGAGAAATATGTACCTCTTGTGGACTTGTTTTGATTTATTTTCTTCTTGAAAATAAATGTCTGCTTACTTTTTTGTATCATTAAGTGGTATCCATTGGCCTTTTCAGGATATTGATATTAAAAAAGTTAACGGAGTTCCTCAGTATGCATTTTTGCAATACTGTGATATTGCCAGCGTTTGTAAGGCTATTAAGAAGATGGATGGGGAATACCTTGGAAATAACCGCCTTAAGGTAAAGAAATTTGCATAAGTTATTGTACTACTATTATTAAGATTTGGAGGTGTTTTGTTTTTTTTTTTGCATATGTTTCATTAAGTTTCCAATAATACTGTTAGATAAGCTAAAGGTGCTACATCTCTGCATTCTCATTCTGTTATAATCTAAATGAAGACTTAATTCTTTAGGCAGGATTACTTTTTTTGTAAGTTTTTACTTGATATAACCCAATGGTTTCCACTTGAGATGTTGGTTTGACGAGAATCCTACAGAAGACAGGTTTTCTCAGAATTCTGTAGTTGAATAATTGGTGACTTTACTGACAGAAATTTCGCCTTTTATATTCAGCTGGGTTTTGGAAAGAGCATGCCTACAAACTGCGTGTGGTTAGATGGGCTTTCTGCAAATGTGTCGGATCAATATTTAACGCGACATTTCTGCCGATATGGGACTGTGATGAAGGTAGGTGGGAGGTTTTGGTATGTAGTTTAAAGCTACTTCTGACTCTCTTTCTGGATATTCTGTCCTTTCCGTCTCAATTTCTAGTGCCAACTTTTTCTTTTCTTTAATAACTCGTACATTAAAATTCTCTTTTCTAAAATTTGGCCTAGAAGGGTAGCTCATCTGTATATTAGTTTATGATATGAATTATTTTGAAAAACTATTTGAACCAGCTGAGATGATTAATTTTGAAACTAATGTACACAGTGCTGTTAAATAGACTGTTTCTTAGAGATTTTTATAATTTATCTCACAGTAAAAGTAGACAGTCTTTTTAAAATATATATATATTTTTATTGATTTCAGAGAGGAAGGGAAGGGAGAGAACTAGAAACATCAATGATGAGAGAGAATCATTGATCGGCTGCCTCCTGAACAACCCCCACTGGAATTGAGTTTACAATCTGGGCATGTGTCCTGACCAAGAATTATACCTGGGACCGTTCAGCCCATAAGCCGGTGCTCTATCCACTGAGCAAAACTGGCTAGGGGTTTTTTGTTTTTGTTTTTTTCTTAATGTATATTTTTATTGATTTCAGAGAGGAATGGAGATAAAGAGAAATGTCAATGAAGAGAGAGAATCATTGATTGGCTGCCTCCTGCATGACCCACACCGGGGATTGAGCCCACAACCTGGGCATGTTCCTTGGTCATTACTTGAACCGTGACTTCCTGGTTCATAGCTTAATGCTCAACCACTGAGCCATGCCAACTGGGCAAAATTAGACAGTCTTATTACACAACTAGAGGCTCGGTGCACGAAATTCATGAATGGGTAGGGTCCCTGGGCTTGACCGGCGATCAGGGCCAATCAGGGCCTTCCTTCCCCTGGCTGCTGGCGGGGCCTTCCTTTGTTCCACGCTATCCTCTGTGGTCAGCGCCCGTCAGAGCAAGTGGTTGAACTGGTTGGTCAGACTCCCAGTGGGACAATTTGCACAGCCATTTATTATATAGATTGTTCATATTCACACTAATATGTAATTAGACTTGATTTTTTTAAATGAAGATAACTTTATCGAGACAGTCACATCACAGAATATTCATCTAATCAATGTTTATATAACAGACCCACAAATAAAACAGGAAAACGATCTCTGGCTCCATTCTATTACGTAAAGGTAGAGCTTTTAAAAAAGCAGATTTACACTGTGGCGGACATGTTGCATAATTTTGACATTTCTTTAAATGTAGCTTTTGTTGAGGAGAAATACATGTTAAAGACTGTTAGTTTAAATAAAAATCCAACAGCTTTAAGATGGTAGTGCCACTTAGGACTAAGAGTAACTAAAATTTTTTGTTGATCTAGTACTCTACATTTTTTTCTCTCTGCCAAGAGTATTGGTTTGTTTGTTTTTAAAAGCTAAAACTAGAATGCTTACTTAAATGTAGCAGGTTCTCAAATAACATTGTTTTGTTCTATGTCATTTCATTATAATGTTGATGAGATGTTGGAACTTAACTCTTTGTTTATAGCTGTTAGCCTGTGGTAAAACTTGTTTTATTATTTGTCATTTTCTTAAAGTCACAGAACCTATCAATGATGTTAAAGTGGACAGTATTCAATCAATGTGGAAAATAAAGTAAAATACAGAAAAACAAAATAAAGGAATAATATACCTCAAGCCACAGTAGCCATGATTCTAAACAGTCCCTACACTCTTATTGTTTTCACTACAATGTGCATCATCAGGAAAAGCCTGACATTTTTTCTAGAATAAAATGTGGATAAGTAGCCCTAGCCAGTTTGGTTCAGTGGATAGAGCTTCAGCCTGCTGACTAAAAGGCCCCGGGTTCACTTCCGGTCAAGGACATATGTATTAGTTGCAGGCTTGATCCCCATGCATGAGGCAGCCAATCAATGTGTCTTTCTGTCTCTCCCCCTCAACTCTCTCTAAAAATCAATGGAAAAATAATCATTGAGTGAGGATTAACAAAAATAAAATAAGTAAATAAAATGTATGTAAGTATATTTTATCTTGACAGTGTCTTTGTGACTTAGGAGTTTGTTTGGGACTCATACTACGTCTAGTGGATGAGGCTCTTTTTTTGTGTGTTTTTTTTACAGGTGGTGTTTGACCGCTTAAAAGGCATGGCCCTGATTATCTACAATGAAATTGAATATGCACAAGCAGCTGTAAAAGAGACCAAGGGGAGGAAGATCGGTGGGAATAAAATTAAGGTATGCAGAAGGAAGGTAAACTGAAGCAAAACAAAGTCATGTTCAGATCCTGCCTTCTTTTTTGTTTAAATGTCTTCTTGTTATTGATTTCAGAGAGAGGAAGGGAAGAGGAAGAGATAGGAACATCAGTGATGAGAGAGAATCATTGATGATAATTTTTTTTAATTAAATCTTTATTATTCAGATTATTACATTTGTCTCTCCTTTTTCCCCTCCATAGCTCCCCTCCACCCGGCTCCCACCCCTCCAACTACCCTTACCTCCCTCCCATTGATCTCATCCATAGACGTATGATTTTTCTCCAGTCTCTTCCTGTACACCCCTTACCCTTTCCCCCTGAAAATTATCAGTCCACTCCCTTTCTGTGCTCCTGATTCTATTATATTCACCAGTTTATTCTGCTGATCAAATTTTTAATTCACTTTAATTTTTAGATTCACTTCTTTTGATAGATATGTATTTGTTTTTCATAATTTTTTATCTTTTACCTTTTTCTTCTTCCTCTTCTTGAAGAGTACCTTTCAGCATTTCATATAACACTGGTTTGGAGTTGATGAGCTCCTTTAGCTTTTTCTTATCTGTGAAGCTCTTTATCTGCCCTTCAATTCTGAATGATAGCTTTCTGGATAGAGTATTCTTGATTGTAGGTTCTTGCTATTCATCACTCTGAATATTTCTCTTGTCACTCCCGTCTGGCCTGCATCATTTCTGTTGAGAAATCAGCTGACAGTCATATGGTGCTCCCTTGGAGGTAATTAACTGTTTTTCTCTTGCTGCTTTTAATATTCTCTCTCTGTCTTTTGCTCTTAGTATTTTAATTATGATGTGTCTTGGTAAGGTCCTCTTTGGATTCCTTTTATATGGGCTTCTGTGTGCTTCCTGGATTTGTAAATATATTTCTTACCAGATGTGGGAAGTTTTCAGTCATTATTTCTTCAAATAGGTTTTCAGTATCTTGCTCTCTCTCTTCTTCTGGCACCCCCACAATTCTGATGTTGGTATGCTTGAAGCTGTCCCAGAGGCTCCTTACATTATCTTCACATTTTTGGATTCTTTTTTCTTCTTGCTTTTCCAGTTGAGTGTTTTCTGCTTCTTTATATTTCAAATTTTTGATTTGATTCTTGTGTTCCTCTAGTCTGCTGTTAGGTCTCTGTATAATATTTTTTATTTCAATTAGTGTATGTTTAATTTCTAGTTGGTCCTTTCCCATCTCTAGTTGGTCCTTTTTCATCTCCTCTTGGGTCTCGCTAAATTTATCTATCTTTTCAATGATATTCTTGAAAAACCTTATAAGCGTGGTTTTGAACTCTATATCCAGTCATTTGTTTTCCTCCATTTCTTTTGTTTGTGATCCCTTCCCTTGTCTCGGCAGTTTCACTATGCCAGAGAACTTCTGTGTTGGATTCAGCCTTATGATACCAGACTTGCAAAACTGCAAAACCCTCTCTGTTGAGCTTGGGATGGGTGGAGTCTCCGGGCTTAACGGATCACCTTGCCTTCCAGTCGGCCCCACCCTCACGGCTCCTGGTTCTCTTGTGACTGGATAATCACTGGAAACGTCTCTCTGCGCAAGTACTCTAGACCGCTGCCGTTCCAGCTCCCCTGCACTCCAGGACCATATGAATCTGGGTCCCCAGGGTTTCGCCTGAAACTGGGGTTTAGTGGAGTTAGAAGTGGCGCAGTTGGGAGGCTCTGTCTCCCATCCACTTGTGAAAGCCAGCGGCACAATCAGCAGTCAGTCTTCTGCGCGCAGTGCTGTGCGCGCCACCATACTTCTGCCCTTTCGAGACTCCCCTAAATCTCCACGGACTTCTCCCTTTTTACAGTCCAAACTCCCCCTGTATGAGTTTCGGCTAGACCTGGGGTTTAGTGCTGTAGGATAAGGAGTTCAATGCCATTGGGTGTCTCTGTACCTCAGCTTTTTGCAGCTCCTCTGGGTCTCTGTGAGCCCCTCTCTTTCCTTCTAGTTGTAGAACTTCCACTCAGCCAGCTTTCCTGTGGTTCTGGATGATGTCTGTTCTGTCTTTTAGTTGTAGTTTTGAAATTGTTGTGCGAGGCAGCAGTATAGGTGTTTACCTATGGCGCCATCTTGGATTCTCCTCCATTGATGATAATTAGATTGAAATAAGTCTTTTCCAAATAATATATCATTTTTTAAAAAGGTATTGACAGATGATGGATATTATATGCTTTTTAGTGACTCAGAGGCCCAGCTGTGAGTAAAGTTTAAATGTTCTTCCATAGTTTGTGTTTTTACTATGGTTCCAGAAAATGTATGCACAACAGAGATTGCTGGATAGTTGTTCTGATTATTTAATTGACAACCTAGAATCCTGGTAGATATCATTTCAGCTTTCCATTTTGCTTATCCCGCTCCTTCTAGAACCTTATAATTCTTTATCAAGATTTATGTAGAATTTGAGAGAGATTTCAGTATAACAAAATATAGTTTGTTATGAGGGCTATTTCACTTAATTGAGAAAGATTGCTCTTTCTTAAAATAGTCCTATTGACTATTTTGGGAAGAATTAAAAAATTTGGTAACACTTTTCATTTTTTAAATCTGAAACTTACAGCATACATCTGCTAATCTTTTTTCTTTAAGGTGGATTTTGCAAATCGGGAAAGTCAGCTGGCATTTTATCACTGTATGGAAAAATCTGGCCAAGATATCAGAGACTTTTATGAAATGTTAATGGAAAGAAGGTATGTATTTTAAAGTTATCAGCATAGCTTGATTTTTAAAAATTTTAATACATAAAATTTAGATGGGATTTAAATTTTATTTTCTACTCTTATTCCAAAAAACCTTTTTCCTTCACACAGAAATGGGTTTATTTTTATGAATCCCGTTTTCATGTGGCTCACAGGAGTTGGGTAACCTATCTATATTTCTCACTGACTAAACCTACCTCTTGCCACATTAGTATAGATCATGCTGTTGTATAGTCTTGAATTATATATAAC
This sequence comes from Lasiurus borealis, assembly GCA_004026805.1. Taxonomy (NCBI): domain Eukaryota; kingdom Metazoa; phylum Chordata; class Mammalia; order Chiroptera; family Vespertilionidae; genus Lasiurus; species Lasiurus borealis. Next base: position 12,119 of record PVJN01004207.1, on the reverse strand, counting down.
AACATGTTGAAATACATTATAAATTATTAAATGCCCTTTATATTTAGAATGAGAACATCCAGGTTGTCTTCATACATGCGCTAATACATTTAGTTTAAAAACCAACTGAACCACCCAGCTGGAGCCTTAACTTGGAAAGCTTTTAAATGCAAAATGTCTCCCACAGCCAAAATCCCAAAAGTTCAACCTTCTGCATGCCCCCTACCGGGGATGAGTCCACCAACTGGGCATATGCCCTGACCTGATTTGAACCCATCACCTTCAGATGCATGGGACCATGACCAACCAATTGAGCCACACCAGCCAGGGCAAAACTTAACCTTCTAGATGGTTTTTCACTAGTAGTTTGGAATCCACATTCTAAAAGATAAAAAAAGCAACAGTCCTCCAGAAACTTAGTGTTGATACAAGGCTTTTCTTTGTCAGGTGTGTGTGTGTGTGTGTGTGTGTGTGTGTAAGAGAGAGATAGAGAGAGAGAAAGAGAGAGAGCGCGTCCGCGAGGGTGGGGGGAGGAAGAGAGGGAGGGAAAAAATGCATAGGCACACACACATATGCATACATACGCAAGAGAATGTATGTATATGTAGAGAAAGAAAAGTTTTTATCCTGGCTCAGTTTGATCATTAATACTTTAAGTTCTAATAGGAATTATTACCTATAATTGAGTGGAAAGTATTGGTGGTCTATTGGTACCTAACACATAATAAAATCCACTAAGATCCTCTGTGTGTATCTTAAATATTTTTCAAAGAACAGTATCTTTTGAGGTTAGATAATATTATGTGGATGTTAATTTTTATTTTTTAAATATATTTTTATTGATTATAGAGAGGAAGGGAGAGGGAAGAGAGAGATAGAAACATCAATGTTGAGAGAAAACCACTGATAGGCTGCCTCCTGCATGCCCCCACTATGGATTGAGCCCATAACCGGGCATGTGCCTTTGACCCGAATGGAACCCAGGTCCCTTCAGTCTGCCAGCTGACACTCTATTCACTGAGCCAAACCAGATAGAACTGGATGTTAATTTTTATATATTACTACTTAAATTCACTATTTTACTGATGATCTGATTCCAGTTTTTTCTTTGATTCTTACCCATGATTATTTAATCCCTATTGAATGGAATTTATAGTATCTACCAAAGCAGGAAATTTGGTTTCAGATGGTAGTGCTTATGGAACATTAGAAGTCAGGACTTTGTAATCTTACATGTATGATTTAATGTATAAATGACAAGGAAACAAAAGAATGAAATATTTTTTGTTTGTTTCTGGCAGAGAGGAACGAAGGGCATCTTACGATTATAGCCAAGATCGCACATACTATGAGACTGTTCGTACTCCAGGCACATATGCTGAGGACACGAGACGGGACTATCCAGCTCGAGGGAGAGAATTTTATTCAGAATGGGAAACTTACCAAGGAGACTATTATGAATCTCGATACTATGATGACCCTCGGGAATACAGGGATTACAGGAGTGATCCTTATGAACAGGATATTCGGGAATACAGTTACAGGCAACGGGAACGAGAAAGAGACCGCGAGAGATTTGACCCCGACCGGGACAGAGACCGGGAGAGGAGGCCAATTGAACGCAGCCAGAGTCCGGTGCACCTGCGGCGCCCCCAGAGTCCTGGAACATCGCCCTCACAATCAGAGAGACTACCCAGTGATTCGGAGAGGAGGGTGTACAGCCGCTCCTCAGACCGGAGTGGAAGCTGTAGCTCACTCTCCCCTCCAAGATACGAGAAACTTGACAAACCTCGTTTGGAACGCTACACAAAAAATGAAAAGACCGATAAAGAACGAACTTTTGATCCCGAGAGAGTGGAAAGAGAGAGACGCTTAATACGGAAGGAAAAAGTGGACAAGGACAAAACTGACAAGCAGAAACGAAAAGGCAAAGTTCATTCCCCTAGTTCCCCGTCTTCAGAAACAGACCAAGAAAATGAAAGAGAGCAGAGCCCCGAAAAACCAAGGAGTTTTAGCAAACCGAGCAGAGAGAAAGCTGACAAAGAAGGATCAGCAAAAAACCGCTTAGACCTCATGCCTTGTGTGGTTTTGACTCGAGTGAAAGAAAAAGAGGGGAAGGTGATTGACCACACTCCGCTGGAAAAGCTGAAAGCCAAGCTTGATAATGACACTGTGAAGTCTTCTGCCCTAGATCAGAAACTGCAAGTTTCTCACACGGAGCCTGCAAAATCTGACTTATCTAAATTGGAATCTGTCCGAATGAAAGTGCCCAAGGAAAAGGCACTTTCAAGCCACATAGAAATGGTAGATAAGGAATGCAGGCTTAAAACCAGGAAGCACCTAAAACCGGAGCAGTCTGCCGATGGGGTAAGTGCCGTGGATTTGGAGAAGCTGGAAGCAAGGAAAAGGCGTTTTGCAGATTCTAATTTGAAAGCAGACAGGCAAAAGTCAGAAGTGAAGAAAAGTAGTCCAGAGATGGAGGATACTCGGGTGCTTTTAAAAAAGCAGCCTGACGGGCCATCTAAAGATGTCATTCTGCTGAGGGAAGGAGAGCCTGAGAGAAAGCCCATGAGGAAAGAAATTCTTAAAAGAGACTCTAAAAAGATCAAACTGGACAGACTTCATGTGGTTCCCAGCCCCAAAGACTGTCAGGAACTGGTTAGTATTTCTGCCGGGACTGGCTCAAGACCCATCTCAGACCCGCAAGCAAGGCTCGGAGAACCGGCGGGCGAGTCTGCGGAAAAGCAAGAAATCCAGCCCAAAAAACCTACTGCCTCCAAACCGCAGCCCAAACAGCTGCAGTTATTAGATGAGCACGCACCAGAGAGAGAAGATATTCGGAAAAACTACTGCAGCCTTCGTGATGAAGCACTTGAATGTAAATCGGGCCAAGAGAAACCGCATTCAGTGAATACTGAAGAGAAAATTGGCATTGATATTGATTACACGCAGAGCTACCGAAAACAAATGGAGCAGAGTCGGAGAAAACAGCAGATGGAGATGGAAATAGCCAAGTCGGAGAAGTTCGGCAGCCCTAAAAAAGATGTAGACGACTACGAAAGGCGGAGTCTTGTTCATGAGGTAGGTAAACCGCCTCAGGATGTCACCGATGACTCTCCTCCCAGCAAAAAGAAGAGGATGGATCACGTTGACTTTGACACCTGCACCAAGCGAGAGAGGAATTACAGAAGTTCCCGGCAAATCAGCGAAGATTCTGAAAGGACTGCTTGTTCTCCCAGTGTCCGACACGGTTCCTTCCAGGAGGAAGATGACCCCATAGGCTCTCCCAGGCTAATGCCCGTCAAAGGGTCTCCTAAAGTAGATGAAAAGGGACTTCCTTATTCTAATATGACAGTCAGAGAAGAATCCTTAAAGTTTAATCCTTACGATTCCAGCAAGAGAGAGCAGATGGCAGACATGGCCAAAATAAAACTGACTGTCTTGCATTCTGAAGATGAACTGAATCAGTGGGACTCTCAAATGAAGCAAGATGCCAACAGATTTGATGTGAGTTTCCCGAACAGCATAATTAAGAGGGACAGCCTTCGAAAGAGGTCCGTACGGGACTTGGAACCTGGTGAGGTGCCTTCTGATTCTGATGAAGATGTTGAACACAAATCCCACTCACCAAGAGCGTCAGCATTGTATGAAAGTTCTCGATTATCTTTTTTATTGAGGGATCGAGAAGACAAATTACGGGAGCGAGACGAAAGACTCTCTAGTTCTTTAGAAAGGAACAAATTTTATTCTTTTGCATTGGATAAGACAATCACTCCAGACACGAAGGCTTTGCTTGAAAGAGCTAAATCGCTCTCTTCATCTCGAGAAGAAAATTGGTCTTTTCTTGACTGGGACTCTCGATTTGCTAATTTTCGAAACAACAAAGATAAAGAAAAAGTTGACTCTGCTCCAAGACCCATTCCATCTTGGTACATGAAAAAGAAGAAAATTCGGACTGACTCGGAAGGAAAAATTGATGATAAAAAAGAAGATCATAAAGAAGAAGAGCAGGAAAGGCAAGAACTGTTTGCGTCTCGTTTTTTACACAGCTCGATCTTTGAACAAGATTCGAAGCGCTTGCAGCACCTAGAGAGAAAAGATGAGGAGCCTGACTTCATTTCCGGTAGGTTATACGGGAGACAGACTTCTGATGGGGTGAACAGCACCACTGATTTGATTCAAGAGCCAGTAGTTCTTTTCCATAGCAAATTTATGGAACTCACACGGATGCAACAGAAAGAAAAAGAAAAAGAGCAAAAACCTAAAGAGGCTGAGAAACAGGAAGAATCAGAGGATCATCCCAAGACCCCAGAATCTGCTACTGAGAATAAAGAATCGGAACTGAAAACCCCATCCTCTATTGGACCTCCTGGTGTCACCGTTGTAACTCCAGCGTCGGCATCGTTACCACTGGAGAAGGCAGCCGGTGATAAACCAGGAGAGCTGCTTGCGGGGACAGAAGAGAAGAACGTGGAGCCAGCCTCTGTCTCAGAAGCAGCAAAACCTGCATCTGAACCGGCTCCCCTGGCTGTGGAACAACCTGAAAAGGCAGACTTGCCCCCAAGAGTGGACACCGAGAAGAAGGATGCTGCCGCGACTCCTTTAGCCGGTGGAGACAGTTCATCCGTTGACCAGCTGCCTTACCTGGATGCCAAGCCTCCAACCCCTGGGGCCTCATTTTCCCACGTGGAGATCAGTGACCCAGAACCTGACAGTACCCCACCGCTTTCAAAACTGACTCCGAAGCCTAAGGAAGCCGATGAGCCGAGAGTGGAGAAGCCGGACTCAGCTGCCAGCGTTGAGCCCTCTACAAATCAGAAAGCCGAAGCTGCTGCCGAGGTCCAGCCTCAAGCCTCCGAAGGCGTGGAGGTGGATCCTCCAGTTGCTACAAAAGAGAAAAGGCCAAACAAAAGTAAACGCTCCAAGACCCCCGTGCAGGCAGCTGCGGCCAGCGTCGTGGAGAAGCCCGTCACGCGGAAGAGCGAGAGGATAGACCGCGAGAAACTCAAGCGCTCCAGCTCTCCCCGGGGAGAAGCCCAGAAGCTCTTGGAGCTGAAGATGGAGGCCGAGAAGATCACCAGGGCTGCCTCTAAAAATGCAGCCGCGGACGCCGAACATCCGGAGCCAAGTCTGCCCCTCAGCCGAACCAGACGCCGGAACGTGAGGAGCGTCTATGCCACCATGGGCGACCACGACAGCCGCTCTCCGATCAAGGAGCCCATCGAGCAACCGCGCGTGACCAGAAAGAGACAGGAGCGGGAGCTTCAGGAGCCCGTGGCAGCTCCCACCACCCCTCGGCGGGGAAGGCCGCCCAAAACACGCCGCCGGGTTGAAGAGGAGGAGGAGACCGAGGTGAAAGAGCCCGTCGAAACCGTTAAGCCAGCCGAGGGATGGAGATCCCCGCGGTCCCAAAAATCAGCTGCTAGCGGCCCACATGCGAAGCGGGGAAGAAACGAACCTAAAGTTGACGTGGAACGGCCTGAGACCACCACTGAGGGGAGTTCCCACGTAAACGTGAAAGAAAACAGCGCAAAGTCTAAGACTGATAAAGAAGCAGGAAGCGAACCAAAAAGAGATAAGAGCGAAACCGGCACTGACAGAAACCCACCCGAAACGCCCCCAGTGGAAGTGGTAGAGAAAAAAACAGCCCCTGAAAAAAGTTCCAAGTCAAAGAGAGGAAGGTCTCGAAACGCCAGGTCAGCGGCGGACAAATCTGCCAGTCTGAAAGCCGTGAGTGCCAGCGTCGGTCCCACCGTGGCTCTGGGCCCTGCAGGGCCGGCTGCGGAGAAGGAAGCTGTGAAGGAAGCTGTGATCGTGGCGGTCTCCCCGGAAAAGAGCAGGAGTCCCCCAAAGGAGGGTGTTCCATCGCAGGCCAACAGTGATCCAGCTGCTCCGGACCAGGAGCCAGAGAAGGAAGACCTGTCTGCGTCTGCGCTGTCCCCAGAGGCAAATCAGTTAGCCAAGCAGATGGAGCTTGAGCAGGCCGTGGAGAACATCGAGAAGCTCACCGAAACCTCCGCCTCCGGGCCTTTCAAGGCAGCAGCCACAGACGCCCCGGAGGGCCTCTCCCCAGAGGACGGGGACAAGCCCGCACACCAAGCGAGTGAAACGGAACTGGCCGCGGCCATTGGCTCCATCATCAATGATTTTTCTGGGGAGCCGGAAAGCTTCCCAGCGCCTCCCCCTTACCCTGCAGAGTCTCAGACGGATGTGCAGCCCCCTTCACAAGGGCTGCAGAGTCCCGAGGAGGGGATGGAGCCTGAGACCAACGAGGCTGTGTCTGGCATCTTGGAGAATGAGGCTACTACAGAACCTTCTGGCCCACCGGTCAGTGCCCCTGACCCCTCAGCAGGCCCAGCAGATTCCAAGGAAGCTGGAGGGGACAGCAGCGACACCCCCCAGCCAGTGCTGGAAAAGGGGTCAAAAGGAACTGAAGGGCCTCCGCCTCGGAAGGACAAAGGGCGCCACAAAACAACTAGATCGCGCCGCAGACGGAATACAAACAGGAAGACGGCGGCTGCTGCAGAGACCCGCGTCTCACAGCCCAGCCAAGTTCAAAGCGATAACCCTGCCACACAGGAGGGGACCGTGGTACAACCCCCAGAAGCTCCCCAAGAAGAAGAGCAGAGTGAAAAGCCCCCGCTCACTCCTCCGGAGACATGTGCTTCTGACCCCAGCGAGACTCCATCCAGGGAAAATTCGTCCCGAGAAACCAGTTTTGAAGAAAAGACTCCGACCAAAAGGACTGTGCTCCCAGACCCGCTCCCTCCCTCGCAGCCGGGATCGGCGGACAGTGAGCCCCAAGCCAGGTTCAAGGTGCATTCCATCATCGAAAGTGACCCAGTGACCCCACCCAGTGACTCCGGCATCCCTCCCCCCCTGATTCCTTCTGTAAGTCCAGCAAAGCTCCCGCCCCCCATGATCTCTGGGGGGATCCCGTACCAGAGTCCCCCTACTAAGGTGACAGAGTGGATCACAAGACAGGAGGAGCCTCGGGCTCAGTCCACGCCCTCCCCAGCTCTGCCCCCAGACACCAAGGCCTCTGACATCGACACGAGCTCCAGCACGCTGAGGAAGATTCTCATGGACCCCAAGTATGTGTCCGCCGCGGGCATCACCTCCACGAGCGTCACTGCTGCCATTGCGGAGCCCGTCAGTGCCGCCCCCTGTCTGCACGAGGCAGCAACCCCTCCGGCTGACCCTAAACAGCCTCTTCTAGAAGAAAAAACAGGAGCTCCAGTAACCACTCCCTCTGACACACAGGCCTCAGAGGTGCCGGTGGCCACTGACAAAGAGAAGGCGGCTCCAGTCATCGCTCCCAAAATCACTTCTGTCATCAGCCGGATGCCTGTGAGCATTGATCTGGAGAATTCGCAGAAGATAACCCTGGCAAAGCCGGCCCCTCAAACCCTGACTGGCCTGGTGAGCGCCCTGACCGGGCTGGTGAACGTCTCCCTGGTCCCCGTGAACGCGCTGGCCGGCCCCGTGAACGCGCTGAAGGGCCCTGTGAAGGGCTCGGTGGCGACGCTGAAGGGCCTGGTGAACACGCCCGCGGGCCCCGTCAACGTGCTGAAGGGGCCGGTGAACGTGCTGACCGCGCCGGTGAACGTTCTCACCGCCCCGGTGAATGCCGTGGGCACGGTGAACACTGCCAGCGGCGTGAACACTGCCAGCGGCGTGGTGAACGCGGCCCCGGCTGCCGTGAGCGCCACCGCGGCCACAGTGAGCGCGTCACCGGGCACAGTGACAGTCACGGCGGGCGCAGTGACTGCCGCGTCCGGGGTTGTGACCGCCACCACGACGGGCGCCTTGACTGTGGCGGGTGCCGTGATCGCACCGCCAGCGAAGTGCAAGCAGCGGTCAAGCACTAATGAGAACAGCCGGTTCCACCCCGGGTCCATGTCCGTGATCGACGAGCGTCCGGCAGACTCGGGCTCCGGAGCGGGGCTGCGCGTGAACACTTCCGAAGGGGTCGTGCTCCTCAGCTATTCGGGGCAGAAGACCGAAGGCCCGCAGCGGATCAGCGCCAAGATCAGCCAGATCCCCCCAGCCAGTGCCATGGACATTGAGTTTCAGCAGTCGGTGTCCAAGTCCCAGGTCAAACCTGATTCTGTGGCCCCATCCCAGCCCTCACCCAAAGGCGCGCAGACTCCTTCCGGCTATGCCAATGTGGCCACGCACTCCACTCTAGTGCTCACTGCCCAGACGTACAACGCATCTCCCGTGATTTCGTCCGTGAAAGCCGACCGCCCTTCCTTGGAGAAGCCTGAGCCCCTTCACCTCTCCGTGTCCACGCCCGTCACCCAGGGTGGCACGGTGAAGGTCCTCACGCAGGGCATAAACACATCCCCGGTGCTGGTTCACAACCAGCTAGTTCTCACCCCGAGCATAGTGACCACTAACAAGAAGCTTGCCGACCCCGTCACTCTCAAAATCGAGACGAAGGTCCTGCAGCCGGCCAACCTGGGGTCTGCGCTCACCTCCCACCACCCTCCTGCTCTGCCCAGCAAGCTGCCCGCGGAAGCCAACCACATCACCTCAGGGCCCAGCACCCCCACAGACCGGACTGTCTCCCATTTGGCAGCCACCAAGCCGGACGCACATTCTCCTCGGCCCAGCGGGCCCGCTCCCTCTCTCTTCCCAAGGGCGTGCCACCCCAGCAGGACCACGTCCACGGCGCTCTCCACTAACGCCACGGTCATGCTGGCTGCGGGCATTCCGGTGCCTCAGTTCATCTCCAGCATTCACCCAGAGCAGTCCGTCATCATGCCCCCCCACAGCATCACCCAGACTGTGTCCCTGAGTCATCTGTCCCAGGGCGAGGTGCGAATGAACACGCCCACGCTGCCCAGCATCACCTACAGCATCCGGCCAGAGACCCTTCATTCCCCTCGGGCCCCTCTGCAGCCCCAGCAGATAGAGGTGAGGGCCCCGCAGCGGGCAGGCACGCCCCAGCCAGCCCCGGCGGGCGTGCCCTCCCTGGCCTCCCAGCACGCTCCAGAGGAAGAAGTGCATTATCACCTCCCCGTTGCTCGAGCCGCCGCCCCCGTGCAGTCGGAAGTGCTGGTTATGCAGTCAGAGTACCGGCTGCACCCGTACACTGTGCCCCGGGACGTGAGGATCATGGTGCACCCGCACGTGACGGCGGTGAGTGAGCAGCCCCGGGCAGCGGATGGCATAGTGAAGGTTTCGCCGGCCAGCAAGGCCCCTCCGCAGCCGAGCAAAGAAGCTGCCAAGATGACCGATGCCAAAGCGGCCCCGGCACCTCATGGCGAGGCCCGAATCCTCACCGTCACCCCCAGCAACCAGCTCCAGGGGCTGCCGCTGAGCCCGCCCGTGGTGGTGACCCACGGGGTGCAGATCGTACACTCCAGCGGAGGGGAGCTGTTTCAGGAGTACCGGTGCGGGGATATCCGCACCTACCACAGCCCGGCTCAGCTCACTCACACGCAGTTTCCCGCCACCGCCTCCCTCGGCCTGCCTTCCCGGACCAAGGTTCCCACTCAGGTGAGCGCACCACCAGTCAGCCTCCTAACGCAAACGGATGAGGTGGCGGGGTGGTTCCTAAGCGTGTCATTCTCTTCGTGGGGTTAAAGAGAAACTTCCTAAATTTGGGGGTTCAGATCACAGCACAGAGAGCTTAAGGACATGGGAAGGAACTCTTTGTGGGTTGCGGGGGAGAGAATATCTACCTCTTCTTGCCAGAACCCTCCATCTTGAGCCCCAGAATGCATCACCAACTGGTTAAAGTGTCCGTCCCCCACCCCCCGGGGGGGCCTAGCTGAGGGGAGATGCCCATAGCTGGGCCAGTAGGTTAGGGCTTGTTGTTCATAACAGACTCTGACCTTGTCCCTCTCTCTTCCTGCCCAACTCCAGGGTCCCCCTCCTGACAGTGAGCCTTTGCAGCCCACTCAACCTGTGCCGTCTACACCGCCTGCACAGCAGCCCGGGCAGCCCACGCAGCCTGTCCAGCCCACGCAGCCCTCACAGCTCAGCCAGCCCCCCGGCGGCAAGATGCCTCAGGTCTCCCAGGAGGCGAAAGGGACCCAGACAGGAGTGGAACCGCCTCGTCTCCCAACCGGACCTGCAAACCGACCAGCGGAGCCTCTCGTCCCGGTTCAGAGGACCCCGCCAGAAACCAGCCAGATCTCCTATCCCTCCCCGGTGTCCGTCTCCATGAAGCCCGACCTTCCGGGCCCGCTCCCTGCTCAGGGGCAGCCACTGTTTGTCTCCACGACCTCGGGCCCCAGCACCCCTCCGGGGTTGGCTCTGCTGCACACTGAAGCCCAGCTCTCCCCCCAAGACTCTGCTCTACACTTGACTGCCCAGAGGCCTGTGGATATGGTTCAGCTCCTGAAGGTAAGGCTGGGAGGGCCCCCGCCACTCCCCAAGCTTGGCGCTGTGGCAAATGGCCTAAGACCCCCACTTGACTTAGCACCGGAGGCCTGCTGCCTCGGGCCATATCGTCATGAGCTCGCTTCCTGTTGGTCTCCCCTTGAACAGAAGTACCCCATCGTGTGGCAGGGCCTCCTGGCCCTCAAGAATGACACCGCTGCCGTGCAGCTCCACTTTGTCTCTGGCAACAACGTGCTGGCCCATCGGTCCCTGCCCCTCTCTGAGGGAGGCCCCCCCCTGAGGATCGCCCAGAGGATGCGGCTGGAAGCCTCACAGCTGGAAGGGGTTACCCGGAGGATGACGGTAAGATGGGCCCAGTGAGCAGCTGCCCCACCCAGGGAGATGAGGTGCGGGTGGCCCCAGCTGCCTCTCTCGTTATGGCTGCAGCAGTGGACGGACGATGGGCATGTTCTGTCCGCTCAGCGTGTAAAACGCCTCTAGACATCAAACAAGGCTTTTTTTTTCCCATTCAACAAATCTAGGGGTGGACTTTCAGGTCATTTCAGAGGTAGGAGCTTTGTGGACATGGGAGCCACACCCCCTGGGTTGGACAGGCCTCTGTGTGGTGAGGCCGCCCCTGACAGTTGCCTCTGTCCCAGGTGGAGTCAGAGTATTGTCTGCTGCTGGCTCTGCCCTGTGGCCGTGACCAAGAGGATGTCGTGAGCCAGACCGAATCCCTCAAGGCTGCCTTCATCACCTACCTACAGGCCAAGCAGGCGGCAGGGATCATCAATGTTCCCAACCCTGGCTCCAATCAGGTCAGCCCCCTGCCCAGTGTCCTTCCTCGGTGCACACCGGTGGGGCTGTCATACAATTTGACTCATCTGGTGGCATGGTCCACTAGTGCGGCCAGAGCAGGTCAGGAGTTTCTTAGAGGTGGGAAAAGGGCATTCTGGGTAGAGGAAGTAAACAGTGTCTGGGTGGGGCCACCCTTGCCCATCCTGGAGACAATCAAGGGACAGCTGATACAGCAGGTTTTTCTTTAGCCCAACGACACAGAAGCGGGTTGCAGGAAGTGAGTTCATGAGAGTTTTCTGACAGCCACAGAGGCTTAGCTGGTTGGGAAACTGACTCAGCCTGGCGCTCTGCATTGGGCCTGTTCAGAGGAATGAGTGGCAGTGGGGTTGGTGCTGTAAAGACAAGGGGTCCCACTTATCCTCGTCCTCTTCTCCAGCCCGCCTACGTGCTGCAGATCTTCCCACCCTGCGAGTTCTCGGAGAGTCACCTGTCCCGTCTGGCCCCTGACCTTCTGGCCAGCATTTCCAACATCTCTCCCCACCTCATGATTGTCATTGCCTCTGTGTGAGCCATGGCCGGTCTTTTCCCGAGGCTCTGCAGCAAACACACACAGGACAACCCAGCGAGTGGAGAAGAAGCTGCCGAAGGGGAGACTCCACTGCCAGACGGCCAGCCTCGCCCTCCTGGCCTGCCGGCCCAGCTCAGGCGGGCAGACCCCTCTGGGCAGTGGTGCTGCTACTATGTATGTTTACAAGACATTTAGCCCAAGGACAGACCACCAACCGATGGACTTGCAGACACCTTGGGGCTGGGTTTCTCCTCTTTTTGGAGAAAAGGAACAGGGCAGTGGAATTAAATTTTTTTGTTTTTGTTTTTAAGAAACAAGAAAACAGAACTGCCTTTGCACTAAATTAGTGACTTGGACTTTTGCATAGTGAAGACAGGCTGTGGCACTCTGGACATCGTGGTGTATGTGAACACACGTCACAGACTCAACGCAGGACTTC
>PVJN01004206.1:0-92545 GCA_004026805.1 Lasiurus borealis | reverse complement strand
GAGACTGGGGAGAAATGGGGAGCAACTGCTAATGGTTATGGGTTTCTTTTTGGAGCGATAAAAATGTTTTTTTTTTAATTCAATATGTGTTGTATGCATACTTGTCTCCATGTCATTCACATGCATGTTTCAAATGTTAATCGTGAAAAATTCTTAATAAATGTTGCATCAGTTATTTTGTGTGGTCACAGAGCACAAGATATAAGATGGCATTTAAATGCCAAATGCCACTGATGATAAGTGATAGATAAGTCATATCAAAGATGGAAAGAGCTGATCAAGGAAGCCTTCATGGAAGAGGAAGTATTTTTCTTGAAGAGGAAAGCAGATCGAAGTATCTGGTTTAATAACAAGGTGAGGGGTAAGGGGAACCACAAATCCGGACACGTGGTACGTGTCAGGGAGTATTTTGCAAAAATGACCTTGGCAAGATTGCCAGTTTGGGAGTTGCGAAGTTCTCCCAGAATCCTGACATTCCCAGGGAAGATGTGAATTCTATTTCTCCTCTTCCTGAAACTCATTGCACCTCTGTAGCTGCTTTAACAAATAAAATAAAAAGAAAAGTAAATCTGTTGGAAGTTTGTTCCTTCACATGTGTGTTATATGGCGTAGAGAGTTCTCCAGAGAAACGGAACCAATAAGATGTATAAATATATAGAAAGAAAGACTTATTGTCAGGAGTTGGCTGACATGACCGTAGGACTTGGCAAGTCTGAAACCTGCAGGGCAGCCCAACAGCCGGGAGATCCAGGCCTCCAGACTTTCGCCCAAAGCCAGTCTGGGCGGGGGTCCTGGTTTTTCCCTCTTAAGACCCGCCATTGACTGGAGGAGGCCCATTCCCATTATGGAGGGTCATCTGCTTTACTCCAGGTCTACTGAGCTAATGTCAATCACGTCAAAAACGGATTCACAGCAACATGGACACCAGGGTTTGACCAACCAAGTGGGCACCATAGCCTAGCACGTCAGCGCATAAAATTCACCATCACACAGATGTTGAGTAAATAGCATGCCAACGAATTCATATCACAAAATGCAGGGCTTGTGGCCATTGGAGAATGTGGCTGAATCCAAACTGCCACGTATGCTTTGGTTTCATTTACATCCATTTTTAGAAATTTATATATGGATAGTCACCTAACAAAATTGGCAAGTATTACTGTATTTTTAAAAATAATCATAGCCAAATATTTTGCAAACAAAAATTTCATTTAACCGAACAATTTCAAGAAAATAAAACTATCTACCCCCTTCCCTAAAACTCCCCAGGAAAATGCTCAGTAATATTAGGACGTTGTGTTATTGTCTTTAACTCTATAGTTATTAAGTGTAAATTCAAAGGTAAATTACTTTCTTGCTACTCAACATGGCTGTCTTCAGACCATCAGCAATGGGGAGCTTGATAGAAAATCAGTACCTCAGGCCCCATTCCATATTTTCTGGACCAGAATCTATATTATTTAAAGTATATTTTATTGATTTTTTAGAAAGAGGAAGGGAGAGGGACAGAGAGTTAGACACATCAATGAGGGAGAAACATCGATCAGCTGCCTCCTGCACACTCCCTACTAGGGATGTGCCCATAACTAAGGTACATGCCCTTGACCGGAATGGAACCTGGGACCCTTCAGTCCACAGGCCAAAGCTCTAGCCACTGAGCCAAACCGGTTTTGGCCAGATTCTACATTTTAACACACCCCCCGGGTATTCCTAAGCACATTAAATTTGGGGGAAGCCTTGATGTACATGAGCCAACGGACCCCACTGATTTTTACACTTGCCTCAATTCTGGTAATGCATCCAAAATCACCTGTGGAGCTTTAATCAGCTTTTATATCTGGTCTCATTAAGGATATTCAGGCTTTGGAAGGCCATCATTGTGTTTGAGAATTCTATGGTGCCTCTTATTTATAATAGAAGCTGACATCTCTAATTTAGAATAAATACATGATTATTTTCCTTTAACCCAGACACCTCCTTAGACCTTTCAACCATACTCAGGTACTATTCCAGTGTATTGCAGTGACTGAAGCCAGTGATAGTAGCATTATCAGGAAGGTGCCAATTCATAGGACTGGATTTGCATTTATTTTTTAAAAAATATATTTTTGCTGATTTTTTAAAGAGAGGAAGGGAGAGGGATGGACAGTTAGAAACATCGATGAGAGAGAATCATTGATCAGCTGCCTCCTAAACACCCCCTACTGGGGATGTGCCCACAACCAAGGTCCATGCTCTTGACTGGAATGAAACCTGGGACTCTTTGGTCCACAGGTCGATGCTCTATCCACTGAGCCAAACCAGTCAAAGCGGATTTGCATTTTTAATAAGTTCACAGGTGCTACTAATACTTCTGTCCCAAGGCCCACACTTGGAGGAGTCCTGAGGTGGTGATCCGACTCTGAGATGAAAGGATGTGGGTTTGAATGGCAAACTGATTCTTTTCTCCCACTTTTTTTTTCTGCATCTGTAACATGGGGATCATTTCAGATTCCACTTTACTGTGCAAATGAGATGCTTATGTAAACCTTCGTGACTGTTCTTTGATAATGCTTAAAGAGATATGTCTCACTTTTATTGCCTAAAATGCAAATAAAAATAGTGAACAGTTAATGTTATACATTTGGCCAATGTTATACCAATTAGAGAGGACAAAAAATATATATAACTTCTCTAATTTTTTTTTGCAGTCTGAAAGTTCAATGGTTTACTAAAGACTTTGGAAAGTCCAGCAGTATAGCAACCTGTTTAACTTAATATTTCCCAAAAGTTAAATCATTAGAAGTTCATGTTATTTAGCATGTGCTTAAAACAAAACAAAACAAAACACTTGCTTAGATAGTTAATTTTCTCTTAAAATGAGATGCTGGTTATTGTTTTTTTGTTTGTTTATTTTGTTTTGTTTTATACATTGGCATATGAACTCTAGCAAATACTCCCACAAACGAATAGTATTTCACTATAAGGCCGTTGCACTATCCAGTAAGCAATCTCATGAGAATGGAAGGCAGAATGTCACCCGGTTGAAGACAGATTAAGAAAATGGACAGAAGACATTGTCCTATGTGTGTACACAGGACTAGGGAAAAATGCTCTAAGCAGGTCTTTCGTAAAGTCAGATAATGGTGCTATAACTCATTGTATGATGTTCGATAAACCACAAAAATGGGTCATACGACCTTAAGTCTAGAGTTTAGTATAAATGCATCTAAGGTTGATTGTAAAGACTAATTTTTACTAGATTTCAAGGAACAAATGAAATGCAATGGGCTGAGAGACCACCTGCAATTTATGTATTTGTTAATAACTTCAGTCTGCCTCTTAAAAGGTAAACTGACTCAGAACCACAGTTTTAAACCCATTTATAGGTTTGGAATTACCTGATTTATAAGACTAGCCTTGACCTATTTTCTATACTCAATTCACTTATCTAACCACTGATTTGGTATCTCTGCTGAGATTTCTTACAAGATCTGGAATTTAAGTGAGCCAAAGTTGAAATCTTCATTCACCTGATCCCTCCCCAGGTCCCCAAATTCATTATGTTACTGTCTTCTCTAACTTGATAAATGGCAAGTCTAATCTACCACTTCTTGTGCCAAAAATCTCGGTGTCATCTTGACTTTTCACACATTCAATTCATTGCCAAGCCCGTCAGATGTCCTTTTATATACACACAGAATCAAGTTTCATCTATCCATTCTCACTGTTATTCCTAGTAGAAACCATCTCCACCTATTTTCTGAGTTAATTTATTTCCTTATTAATAATCTTGTTTTCCAACCTGGGAACTGAACAAAATAGTCTCAAAGAGCAATCAGAATAATCCTTTTAAAAGGCAAATCCAATCACAAATTTCCCTACTTACATTTTTAATTGGTTTAAAACCCTTCTACCTTACTTGGAGTAAAACCCAGAACAATTGTTATAATCTGACCCTGCTCCACCTCTCCCTTCATGTCATACTTTTTTTTTTTAATCACTCACTGTGCCTTCTGCTCTCTGTATTCTTCCTGATATACATCAACCATGATATTCCTTAGTGCTTTTGCATGTGCTGTACCAGGGCCTAAAACACTTCTCCCCAATACATAGACATGGCTTGCTCCCTTGTTTTGTTTAGGTCTCATTCCTTTATCAATTATCAGACAGGGTTTCCATGATTATGATTTCTGAGCTAGAACCGCATCTATGATTCATCTCTAACCTTCATATGAATGTCTGACATATACATTTATTTTGTGAATTATCTATTTCCCCCCCACACTCAAATACAATTTCCACAATTATGTACTCACTACTCTACTCCTTTATCTTAGTACACTGTAGGCACCAATGAATTAGTTGAATGAATGAATGAATAACGTATCTACTCTATCCATGCTTCTAGCTCAAACTCTCAGGTATACGTAAATGTTCACCAATTCATTATGTATCCACATAAGAGATATTGCCATGATTGAATTACTGCTCAAAGCTTACTACCCCCACTGAATCACCACTGGAGATCTAATGCAATTGAAACTCTTCCAATTCTTATCATCTATTATGCAAAATATTCCTCTTTTGTAGCTAACAAATCATCCTGTTTCCTTTTCTTACATTTTATGTGTTCTTATTTTGAGCAGGATGAGGCTAAACTATTTCTTGAAATGAAGCTCCCAGTTAGGATACTTTTTACATCACACATTCTTCTATTATTTTTCTTCATTTTAATTCCTGCGGAACCCTAGGGCACCTGCTCACTTTTGTGATCAAGAGTCTAGTGTCGCACACACTGGTTAGGACAGCCAAAAACAAAACTGCAAAGAATGACAACAATATTGAATGCTTCTAATGCCCAAACCGGTTTGGCTCAGTGGATAGAGCATTGGCCTGCAGTCTGAAGGGCCCCAGGTTCAATTCTGGTCAAGGGCATGTACCTTGGTTGCAGGCACAACCATGGTAGGCAGTGTGCAGGAGGTGGCTGATCGATGTCTCTCTCTTATCAATGTTTCTAACTGTCTATCCCTCTCCCTTCCTTTCAGTAAAAAATCAATAAAATATATTAAAAATTAAGTTAAAAAATGAAATAAAAAGATACTTTCTATGTATTGCAGAACTTGAAAGTGTCTTCTCTGTTTACTGACTTGAGCACTCCTTAACGAGGGCCCTTTGGGAGGTGGTGGGTTGAAAAGCCTGCTGTCTGATTAAAGAGGAGGGAAACTGGATGAGCTGAGGCTAAAAATAGGCACGTCTTGTTTTATTCTGACATTTCAGC
Source organism: Lasiurus borealis (assembly GCA_004026805.1). Classification (NCBI taxonomy): domain Eukaryota; kingdom Metazoa; phylum Chordata; class Mammalia; order Chiroptera; family Vespertilionidae; genus Lasiurus; species Lasiurus borealis. Next base: position 87,285 of record PVJN01004206.1, on the reverse strand, counting down.
CAGCAGCTCCAGCCCTCTTCTGGGAAAACAAGTATCAAACAGGAGGACAGCGGCTCCCTTCCTTGTTTTTCACCTAGTGGGAGTCTCTGATCACTGAGAACACTTGCACCATTTAAAGAACCCGACCTCGATGCTCTCAGAGAGCTTCCGTGAATATGTAAAAGTCTCCATGAGGAAACATTAACGGTAAAACTTTTGATTGACGCTCAGTATTGATCACCTCTTGAAAGTTCTGGCATTGACATTTCAGCCAGGAAGCAATTTGCCCATGAACTTAATACTGGGGAATCTGAACATCAGAGGTGAAGGTCTTAATAAGAAAGTACTTTTTTTTTTTTTTTTGTCTTTTTCATATTCTGTCTTGGGCAAAAGACAGTCTCTCTGCGGCTATCAAAAGGATGTGTAGGGTCCTGAGTAACAAGGAACCCTTATTATGAACCCTAAAAGGAAAGACAAGACACCAAATATATATGTTCCCCCTCTTCTGTTCACTGGTGCTTCCTACATGACTCGAGTGCGCAGTGATTTCATTCTCATCTGTATAATGTGAAAGATTAAGTCTGTGCTCGTCTCTCAAAGACACTCGCTGAGAAAGAACAAAGCTAGTGTTGCCTCATGGTGTGAGCTAGTTGAAAACAGGCATTTCAGCTGTGATCTTGGCATGAAGACACATTCATTCCCATGTCTGGCATTTCACAGCGGAAAACTGGTGGCGTGAGAAGCACCATCTACCACCCTTTCTTCCACAAATAAAAAGAGGGCCAGCCTCCAACTTGGTAGTACTTTGGGGTAAGACAACACCGAGTGGGAAAAATGTTGTCTGAACTCGCTTCCTAGAATCAGAGGTCTTAGTAAGAAGTGACTTTAGCAAGGCCATTATGAATATTCCATTTATATTCAAAGTAATGGAACTTTGAAGAGGAAAGTATCCCACCAGAAATGATAGTGTAATTTCCTATGAAATTAGATAATTTCTACAAGTAGGATATGTACTACCACTGATGCAGAGATGGCTCTGCCTTGCCTTTTTGCATTGTCTTTCTTTGCCTTTTTATTCCTTAAGGCTAGAGGCCTTACATTTAATGCCCCCCATCCCTTTTGGTACCTTCTTATACAGACAAGATGAGATGAGACCATTAGAAATAAAAGTATAAACTTTAATAAACTTTGGCCAGAGGTATATCCAAGTCTCAAGGTTATAAACCTCATCTTGAAATGTGCCTATCCCATATTTTTTATATTTTTGCTGCTTTTAATCAAATAAGATTTTAAGCCCCAAACTGAGACAAAAATTAATCAACAGCTAAGTTATACTAGTGAATCCCCTCAAACCAAGAAAAAAGAAAAAAAAGAAAGGATACTCTCGGGAGAAGGTAGGAAATGAAATGAGTGAGGATCAAGGAGAGCTTTCTGACATGCTGATTATGGATTGCTTATTATTGAAGACACTTTTGACATAGGTGTGTTCACTTTATGAAAATTCTTTTAATTTATGGACTTGTCTTTGGATGTTATACATGAATAAAACAACTATTTATATTCTATTCTCTGCTAAAATGTATGATTTGAAATGTGAGAATGCAAAGAATGTACATTACCTTTAAACTAGTGGATTCTTTGTGTAAGAAAGATTCGCAGAAGCTCACTTATTTTATTTTCACAGATTGCATTTTAGGGTCTTTTTAATTTGGGGGAGGCAGCTGTTTAACTATACTTGGTCCTAGCTGGTTTGACTTAGTGGATAGACCTTCAGCCTCTGGATCAAAGGTCCCAGGTTCCATTCCGGTCAAGGGCATGTACCTGGGTTGTGGGCTCCTAGTCTGAGCTCTTGCAGGAAGCAACCAATGGGTGTGTTTCTTTCACATTGTTATATCTCTGTCTTTCTCTCTCTCTTCCACTCTCTCTAAAAAAAACGCAAGGGAAAAATACAATATCCTTGGGTGAGGATTAAAAATACATATCTACTTGAAAAAGCAGAATATTCATCTCCATATGATCCACTTTGGATAAGACGAAGCAAGCATCTGAGGAATCTTCTCCGTGGACAACACCTGGAGCCACATTTTTCTCTCCCTGTGAGCAGAGGGAGGGAGCTTTCAGACTGCCATAAGGGGATGCATTCGCTGGCTGCTAACCAGGACGGGTGTTGTGTGATATGGACAACTGTCTCACAAGAAGACATGGTGAAGAGTGCCATGTCTTTGACAAGCAGGTGACAAGTGACTGGCCTTTTGATACTAATGATTTCTGTCACAGTCCACCTCCCATGAGCACATGGCAAGAAGTGTCTTAGAGTTGAAAGGGTCCATGGCCCTAATCCCCTAAACTGTCTGGTCCTTTCCCCTTCATCTCTGACAAATACGATGTTTCATTCCGTATTGATGCAAGACAGTACATGTGGTCCCTTTATTTAAATTTGAAGTCATCTCAGTTGGAGAAGTTCCTTTAGATACATTCAAGTGAAGGGATGAACTTTACACTACAATTTTTTTCATTTTTTTTCTCCTTTTTTTAATCCCATATCAACTAGGCAGCTCATGAAAAGAAGTAGGAGTATCATGGGAAAAAAAAATGCTGTTAAGAGCAGAGAATGTTTACAAGTAATTCTCCAATCCAGAGATCATTTAGTTTGCTTGAATATATGAATATTTTATAAACTGGTAATATGAGGGTTTTTCTGTCCTTAAATATCTGTCCGAAATGTTTTCTATCATCTGTTGGCAAATGATTTTAGCATTCACTTTTCTCCTGATATATCTTCCTGGCTCGTGCAATTCATTTCAGGGGCATAACTTGTTTTCTTTGCTAAGATTTCATTTCCTCCCATCTCAGAATTTGATGAAATCTATTTCGGAGTTCCTCGCCTCCCAGTGAAAGCTGACAAGTATCAGACCAAATGTAGCTGTCCCATACGAAGTAATTCATTTCTGTCAGAGATTAGACATTATTTTTTTTCTTGACATAAGATGACTGATATTCTGTGATATCCCAGATGTGCAACTTAACCAGTTAAGGACCGAGTCTCATTTGAAGAAATGCATTTCGTTCAGAGGACTTGGTTTTGATTTTTCTGGGTTAGATGACAGGCAGAATCAGGAAGGGGAAAAGCAATAGGAGTTAAAAAATATTAATTTAAAATTAATTCCATTTTAGGCCCAAAGCAGTGATAGGGTGATGCTGCTCTTAACATGGGTTTAAATGATTTGTCCATTCTAGAATGTGTCTGAGACCTGGCTGTTCTCGCAGCGAGCACTCAGCATTTCTAGCAACAAGAGGGCAGACCTCGTTCCAGCCTCCCCGTGTAATGTCAAAAATTAGTCCTCTTTAACAATATGCTCAAGTCAATGGAATATATGCTTTATTATCACAGGCGAAATTCAAAAGGAGCAGAACCAGATAAGGCAAGGGACCCTACAAGTTAGCATGTGCTCTCCGACACCCTGTTTTGTAGCTCTTTAGAAAGCTTTATTATTTGAAAGGAAATGAGATTCTTTAAAGCTACAAGCTGCTTCCTCTTAGCTAGAGGGCCCATTTTTTGGAGATGTCCGGGAAGTATGTCTATCCACATTCCTAAACTGACCACCAGTTGGATTCTGTTTTATAAGATGGCCTTTACAAAAAAAAAACACAAACAACAACAACAACAACAACAAAAAAAAAAACAGAACAGCTGAAACTGAAATTAAACTCATCACAACTATATTTGCCAGAACATACAACTTAATGATTTTCAAAATCTCTTTTCTCATAAAAACTTATTTACAGTGTTTTATCCTAGTCAATTTTCTTATTTATTTTTGTTTGCCAATAGAGTTTACATTGAATATTATTTTGTAGCAGTTCTCAGGTTATTATCATTTTGTAGAAAGTGGCTAGACAATCATGTACTTGCCTAACTCCTCCCATATTTCCATAGTTATTATCTTACTATCTTTCGTGTGTTGTGCTTTATATCCACATAAATATTTTATAACTAGCAATCTGTTCTGCTCAATCCCTTCACCTTTTCATCCAGCCCGCTACCAGTCCTACCTCAGTAGTAAATACTAGGTGAGTGCTTATCAAATTAATTATCTTCATGGACTCAACGAGTGAATGAGTCTACACATAACTTTTGAACTCCACTATCTATTTCTAAAAAAAAAACAACAAAGCAGCCCCATTTCACTGTGCGTCCCAGATTTGACCTAATTCACATGAAAGAAGAGAACAGGATATTCTGGGAATAATATTTCGGTCTTAGTAAAAGTCAGTGTCTTCTTAGCGCTCCGGGTTCCTGCAGAACGCAGGGAGAATTCAAACGTCAAATCCAGTTAGTCCTCCTTACCTCTTCACCCCGTTAACTAATGCGCTGCCATTTAAACTGAACTTAGCACCGTGCTCTCCCTGCACATGCATGACTTGACATTTATACTCATTAAATTTCAAATTCCACCCCTGAACCCTTCAGAAAAGAGTTTTCTACAAAACGAGATTTTATGTCATTGTTGGAGTCACTCTGTTAATTTTATTTCCGACAGCAAACTTGACGACATCTATGTAAATAAGATGTATACTAGCTATTGCAGATATTAATCATCTTAAACTATTAATCATCTTCACTCAGAGGTAAGGGTTTTACTTGGGAGACCATTGTTGTTTGTGGTAAAGTCTTCAGATTTTAGAAGTTTATAATATTATATTTATAATATTATAATATTACATAGAATTTCAATGTATAAATGAGAGGGAGGCAAAAATAAGGGTCTTTGTTATCTAAATACAGCTCATTTTCATAGTAATGATGAACATGATTTATTTCTTATGAATCTTTGATGTGCTTTAGCTAATGAACTATACTGTACAAGGATTGTGAAAATGTGTCATTAAAGCTTTTGTGTATTATTCAATAAACACTGTGGTTACAATACATTTTTTCTTTATGTGACATGAAGCAATGTTTAATTTTCAATTTGTAAAATTTTTTGAAAAATCATTAAAATGAGATATTTTCTTTAGTCCGAGCAACTACTAGCCAGGAAAAAGACTCGCAATCCAAGAAAATGTAAGACAATCATTTTTTTGTGATTTATTGGGTAGATTATGTTTTCTGGGCATTTCAAAACACTTTCCCAATAAACTTAAAATGAATCTTAATCCTGTCAAGGTCATTGAGATCTTGTCCTCATTATTTCTAACACACACACACACACACACACACACACACACACACAAGGATGGCCATTGCACAGTTTTTTATTTCTGGTTGAACTTTTTTGTTTGTTTGTTTCAAGTTTTGGGTCCTGTAATACACATGCCAGACCAAATATCACATGCTATTGGTTCCATATTTCCCATCAATCCCCTTTGAATATATTACATGCACCAGCAGGATTCTATTGTCCAGCGCTATTAATACTGGATCAGTTTATTGCCCCCTGGAGGTATTGTGTGGAGCAATGGTTTACTAACAATTAGCTCTAAAAATCTGTTGGATTCGGTGAAGAAGCAGTTATGCCTGCATTGGAAGTAGACTCACTTGCCAAGATTTGAGGAACTGTCTGGTAAAAGTCATCTGAAGAATGCCAGGATTTAATACCTATGCAATTTAATGGTCCAATTTGAACACACGGATACAGGAAGTGATTTTATGAGCCAGCATCTATTTCTGAGCTCATCCTTGCTCCCCAGGATCCGAAGCTGGAAAGGGAGGCAGGGATAGATTTGCACACATCTTGAGTTCTATATTAAGGCTTTACAATGATTTTATTCCAAAGATAATAGAAACCTCTTTTTTTCCCCAATGCAGACTCAATCAGACTTAGCTTGAAGAATGCAAATATTTTACTCATGAAGAAGGTGGCTTAAAGAGGGTTAAGAGTGCAATCCTAAGAAGTGGTGAGATTTAAATGACATTGAGAGCCTGAATTAAGGCAGTCTGTACATATCAAGAGGACATTTTGATAAGAGACCATCTCTCCAATGGCTCTCTATGATGGCTGCTTTCTGATAGCCATGCTCTTGTGTGATCTTGTCCCATTAAGTGTAGGCTGAACTACTGACCACCTTCTACAAATACAACAGGTGCATGTGATTGGATGACAATTCCAAGATTAGATTATGAACAGAGTGTGAATCCTGTCGTGTGTGACCTCTCTTGCTCTCATTGGACTCCTGCACTGAGGAGAAGGAATTACCATGTTATGAGGAAGATCTGGGGACAGGATATGGGGAAAAGAAACCAGATCCCAAAATAATCACTTATGAGAGCTTCAAAGCAGATTCTCCTACCCCAATTGAACCTCCAGATGAGACCACAATCTCAGCTGATATGGCAAATTAATTACAATCTGATAAGAGACCTTGAACCCAAAGCATCAAGTTGAAATGTGCTAGGATCCTTTAGCCACAGAAACTGTGAGATAATACATGGCTGCTGCTTCAAGCCACAGAGTTTGGGGGTTATTAGCTATGCAACTAATGATAACGAATACAGAGAGATATTTAATAAGAACTTAAAGATCATTAGGAGCTAATATTTCTCAATTCTACTCTCTTAAATTTACCATACTGAAGGAAATAGAAAGAATAGATAAAATGCTTGTCATTATATGAATAAAATTGCTATATATAATGTATAAATCAGATGAAACAAGAGTCAAGGGAGAAAAGATAAGAAGATCTGATTTTGACACCAATGCCTGTGTGTGTTTTTCCCAATCCAAGAAATTCTGCGACATTAGCTGGGTGTCCTATAATCTGCTCAATGCTGTCACTGTCTACATGGAGATAGCATCAGATCCTACAGATTAAGGGCTCATTCCTACAAGGCCTCCTTATCCTCTTCTTCAGATGTTAATCACAAGTCCAACTTGTTACCTGTGTTTCTGACCCACCAGCTGCAGATAAGAGGTGCCAGTGATTAAGTTGTTAGAATGGACCAAGGGACTCAGAGAAATACTTTACTTATGAAATAACTGTTCTTTCATAAAAGGATTTAACTCCAGAAACACATAGAATAAGATGTGGAGCTCCTATGCTCTCTGAACATGCCACATTTTTTAGTCTCTACCAACCTAGAAGCTCTCCAAACCCTGTCCCATTGCGTGTTTGTGTAGGCTTCATTCATAGGCATGATTGATTAAATCACTGGCACTGGCAATTTATTTGACCACCACTCTCTGGAGGTCAGGAAGATGGGAGTACAAGTTCCAACCCTCCAGTCACTGATTCGGTTCCCCTGACAACTGGCATCTACCTTTAGGTGCTTTTCAAGAGTGACATCATTAACATCAACTTGGAAGTGGTTCAAATGGGATCATTATGAGTATTAAGATGCATGTGTGACTCTTATCAGAGAGAACATCTCAAGGGCTTTAAGAACTCCAAGACAAATATATATTTATTATTTAAAAATCTTCACCTGAGGATATGTTTACTGATTTTTTTAGTGAGAAGAAAATAAAGATGATAGATAGATAGATAGATAGATAGATAGTTTAGATAGATAGATAGATAGGCAGATTTTGATGTGAGAGAGAAACATCAATCAGTTGCCACCTGCATGTAGCCCTACTAGGAATTGGACTCACAACCTAGTTATTTGCCCTGATGAAGAATCAAATCCGCACCCTTTCAGTGTATGGCATGATGTTACAACCTAGCCATACTGGCTATGGCCAGATATATATTTATTCTAAGTTTACTATCACATTAAGATTGAATATATTGCCCTGGTCAGTGTTTTTGGTAGTTAGAGCATCGGTTCATGCACCTTATGGTGGTGGGTTCAATTCCTGGTCAAGGGCACATACCTGGGTTGTGGGTTTGCTCCCCATTCCTGGTGGGGTGTATGTGGGAGGCAACCAGTTGATGTGTCTCTTTCACAATGTTGTTTCTCTCTCTCTCTCCCTCCCTCCCTTCTGCCCTTCCACTCTCTTAAAAAAAACAATGAAAAAAAATATCTTCAGGAAAGGAATAAAAACAACAACAAAAAGGTTGAAAACATTAAAAAGAAGAACAAAAGTAAGAAAAAATATAGAATACAAAAAGACAAAAGGTAAGAAAAATGATTTGAGTGTGATGAATTTAAAGGAAATTTAATTTAAATGTTAATTGAAGCAATGTGACTTTATTTTAGCAGTGGAAAATGTGAAGTGTATAATATGTAAAATATGTAACTATAAAAATACTTTTATACCTTAAAAACTGAAATCATGGGATTGGAAATTATTTGAAGGTGTTAAAAGTTAAATGCTCTATAATAAACAGACAGAATTGTTACCAGTGGGGAGGGGCCCTCATCCCCACCTGTTGCTAGTTGGAGTGGAAGTCTTGTGATATCCTGAGAAAAATAATATTCTGAGACATTCGTGGGAGAATGAGTGGTTTCTATTTCTGTGGAATTATATCCCTGCGTGTCCTTTGGGCCGCCAAGTAAAAAGTGTAGCTGGGGCTTCAATAGGGATAAAATCAAAGCCAGTGTCAGATTTTCCATTCCAGGCATACAATCCAATGTAAGATGAGGAGGCTAATAATTTGTCACCTACTGCAGTCCTTCAGTCTACTGGACTATATGAAGAAAATTGCAATCCTCAGAAGTGGTGAGAAGTAAATGACATTGGGAGCCTGAATTAAGGCAGTCTGTACACCTCAAGAAGAAATTTAGATAAGAGACCATCTCTCCAATGGCTCCCAATAATGGCTGCTTTCTGATAGCCATGCTCTTGTGTGATCCTGTCCCCGTAAGTGTAGGCTGAGCTACTGACCCCCTTCTGCAAATACAGCAGATGAATATGATTGGATGATACCCCCAAGGTTAGATGATGAAAAGAGTATGAATCCTGTCCTATGTGACCTCTCTTGCTCTCATTGAACCCCTTATCCCAAGAAAAAGGAATTAGCATGCTGTGAGGAAGATCTGGGGAGAGGTCTCCGGGGAAAGAAACCAGATCCCCCAATAATCACAGAGAGCTTTTTGCCCTTTCTCTAAGTGGGGTACGCGTGGCCTCAGGGCTATGGAAGAAACATGGGCCAACGCAAGGAAGCAGTGAGGAGAGATTCCAGGAGCCAAAACCAGGAGAGGGAACTCCTTTGTTGAGGAGATTATGTATTCCCCCGTCTTCCTGAACTTGCCAAGCCGTGCTCATTCTAGCCACTACCTCTGGTCACCCCAACTTCCTGAACAAGCATCCACCCTCCCCTTGAAGCTGCCCAGATGGCCATGTTTATAATATCCAGCCTTTTTCCTTCTCTGCATTAATAACCGGCTAATTACAATGGTATCCCAATGGTATAAGCTTTTTGCTTTATGTCTTTACAACATTTCCCTATTTCTTTTCGCTTGGACTTTATTACCTTGACTTGCAAAAACACATCTGTCAGCTGTAGATATTTTGTTATTTTATGAACCAAGAGAGCAAAGAGACAGTCCACATTTACTGATGTTTTACAATATATCAAGCAAAGTCTTAGCTAGTTTAAACATCAACTCATTTACTTCTCACTTCAGTGAACCATGCGTTTGGCGTAGCATCCCCATTATAAAGATGAGAAGACCGAAAGTCACAGATTTTAAATAATAGCCCTAAAATGTTATAATCACTAAGTGTCTTATCTAATGAAAAAGTTTCCCTGTGATTCCGATCCACCATGTAGCCTCATTCAGAGCTGGAGATGATTTAAGCTCTGTTTAAGCAGCAACATGCTATAAAAAGTGAGTTATTATGAGTGTTGCCTATCTTTCTAACCCATTCTTCCCAGATAGTTTTAACCATTTTTAAGCAAACATTCATCTTATTGAGTCACTTCCTCATCCTAGGAATGCAGCCATGCCCCGGACTTCTTCCTGAGTTATTTTGCTTTATCTGGGACAATCATATCCCTCACAACCTGCTCCGTGTTCCTAAGAAGCAAGCCATTGTCTCAAAAGTCACAGCCTATTTCTTCAATACCCATCACTTGACCTGTAACTTTTATGTGAAAAACCACATGAGATATGATATTTAAACTGGTCTATTCTTCTCCCACAAACCTAGACCTAACAGTGGTCACTTAACATGTGGGGCTGACTAGCATTTTCTACTTTCTAAGCTGCACATTTTGTACTTTGAACTTCCAATGTGCTGATGAAAGCACAATCGGTCTTCACCTGTTTGCATAAACTCAGGCACATCCCAGGCAGTGTCTGCCTGATTGTGCTTTTCTGCCTGACAACTATCAGCTGGTAATGCTCCTTTGCTGAAGGGCAGTCTCAATCAGCATAATATACCTTATTTTCTTACCTAATCATGCTCTGCCACCAGCCTCAAGCACATGCCATGCTAAATGACAATGGTCATTGGAATGCCATTTGGGAAATACAGACTTAAAAAAAAAATGCTGGGTTTGGAGGACATCTACTGCCCAAATCACATTTTTTTTTCTATTTTTGCTTTATCTCGTTTTGTTTTACTACATGACCATACAAGTGAGTGGAGGGAACGGGAATTCTAGCTCATTGCTGGTTGTAGAAAAGCATACAAACGCCAAGAATCGAGGGCAGATGACAACCTCGCATATGCTTTTCTCTCACTATAATATGTTAGGTACACAGTAAAAAAAATATATCTCTAAAGCATTCCAGGGGGTTAGCTTAGATGAGGTGCTTAGCTGAAGGGAAACATGTTCAATTTCAATAAAAGTATTTCCTTTTCTTTCCTATTATTTCTTGCTTCACTCCCTTTGTTCCAATCTAGATGTGATCATTTTGGTATTTGCTCAGCTACTGAATGGTTTGTAATGCGATCCTCCTGCTCAGGTAGGCACGTGACCCTTTGGTTATTACTGGACCTTCTAGCCCAAATCAATGCCATTCAGAGATTCCTTAATAATGTTCTGGTGCATAACCATCTCTTATGGCATAATTTGGGGAAGGACTGCATCAATGACTGGAAAGTAAGATTGTAGGAAAAGACAAAAGGAGATAGATGTGCCTGGGCATGTAAAAAATAAGGGTAATAACAAAAAAAAGGGAATAAAATAGTGGTTAAGTGATTTAGATGAATAAAACTGCATTCAAGTGGTAGCTCTGCCAGCAACTTCTTTAAAACTCAGTTTCCTCACCTGAAACATAGCCATGATACCATGTTGTGCACAGTGGGACTATTATCAGAACTCAATGAGATTAATCGTGGTCACATTTATGAAATGCTAAGCAGAGTGCTTGATGCATAGCATATGCTGCATGAATGTTAGCTACTATTTTTTGTATTACTTTTGTTTGTGACAACTAACACTTGTATAAGGAACATGTATAATCATTTGTTCTTTTCTATTCATACACTGAGACTGAGCCTCAGATATATTAATGTACTCTTTCTGGAGAGTAGAAAATTCAGGCTTAAGAAGGATGCTTTCACCAACACTTTTGTTCATGAAGATGATAAATAGAGGGTGGGCATTCAAAAGCAGGTTTATAGTTACGCATATGTGAAACACAGAGTTTATTGTTGCATTATTATTTATTATTGTATTATTTTTCCATACAAATGACTGGAAGCTTACCTTTGCCCACCCTGTACAACAAACTTCCAAGTAAACTTCCTTCTGCGTGTCACTGTGAGAGCTCTGGTGAATACAGGTTAGGACAGGTTTGACATTCTTTCATTTTGATTTTTATTGTCTCTTGCTCATTCACATATTTATCGGGTACTAGCCATCCATTTTTTTATTCATCTAGATAATATGAAGGCACTGATTTAGGTACTTGGGAAAGATCAATGAACAAAAAACGACACCAACTCGTGCCTTCACAGAGTGTATACTGCACAAAGAAGGATAAACAATATGCAATAAACAGAGAACATCTACAAAGGTCTGAACGGAAGCTGGCGAGTGCTATAAGCAGGGTTCCGAGAAGAGCCACACATGGATCATAGTAAGGAGACGGCTATGTGACCGGGGAGAGCAGGACAAGTCGTTCCAGGCAAGAGCTGAGTCATGGCAGGCCTCTGCACATGGCAGATGGGGCTGACATTTTCTGCGGGAGAAAATGCTCTGAGCTGGGATTATTCTGGGGGCGGTTGGGGGACCACCAGGAGAGCCATGAGCTGAGGCAGAGGAAGTGAGAGGGCACAGTAGGCGACACGGTCAGGAATGTCACCATCGATCCTTGTGAGTAAAAGGTGGAATGTCCCTTTTAGGTGCAGAGAAATGGGCAGTTTTGGGAGATCTTTCCGCAGAGGTGTGAGTTATTTGACACCCTGCCAACAGCGAGAGACCTGTTCCGAGGATAGATGTGCTACCAACCTGTGAGGACCTGTTCACTGGGGAAACAGATGAACAGAAAGACCTATTGGTTCACATCCCGGAAGAGTGGTAGACACTTAGCCCAAAGTAACATGTGGCCCCAAGCAGAGATAAAGAAGACACGGAATCAGCAACGCCAAGGAGACAAGGTAAGACCTAGAGCAGTGGTTCTCAACCTTCCTAATGCCACGTCCCTTTAATGCAGTTCCCCATGTTGCGGTGACCCCCAACCATAAAATTATTTTCGTTACTACAGTTATGAAGTAGCAACAAAAACAATTTTATGGTTGGGGGTCACCACAACATGGGGAACTGCATTAACGGGACGTGGCATTAGGAAGGTTGAGAACCACTGACCTAGAGCAAGGCAGTGATATTAAGTCATAAATGTTATCCTCTGGGTCAAACTGGATCTACAGTGGTGAGTCTAGGAAATAGTATCTAGAGCTGCAGCAAACTGATGCATGTCTGCCTACCTATGGAAGCTGCCCTTGTTTGAAACAGCCAGTTTCTTCACAGAGAAAGGAAAAGCCAGTGTGGCCCTAGATTCAGGTTTTGCACCAAAGACCTGGGAGTCTGACAATTTGGAAACCTGTAAATGGTGCCTGAAAAAAAGTAATCAACGTGTGGTTAAAGCAAAACACATCCCCCTGCACACATGGACCATGAGATGCTCACAGTTACAGGTGTTGTGACTGCTGTGGTAGAAACAGGCGTAAAGAGTCAGGTGTGGGAAGCACAGGATGCAGCCATTCTAGAGACTGCCTCCTTCTCGGTGCTGCCCAATCAAGAGCTCTTATTTTTCACACGTGACCGGAAACCAATGCTGACTTGGCTTAGATACACTACCCCTTCACTGTTCCCACACTAATCTCATTAGGATGGAAGTCTTAGACACTTAGGATGATTGGCTGATTGTTGTTTTTTTTTGTGAGCATCGAATTCATACAGGTTGTCAAGGATTTTGAAATGCTTTAGTCCCAGATAGATGGAAAAACAGTGGTGTGTGTGTGTGTGTGTGTGTGTGTGTGTGTGTGTGTTACTTATGACATGACATGATTACTCTTTTCCTCCTTTATCCTCATTTCTTTTTACATTTCTGTTCAGATTCTATCATAGCCATTGATATCCATTCTCCTTCCTTCCCTCACCCTCCTCCTCTCCTCTTCTTTCTCCCTCTCTCTCTCTTTGTTCCTCCACCTTCAGATATTTTCTCTAAGCTATTCTCTCTATTTTCTAGATATTTTCTTTATTTCTATTCATTTTCCAGCCCCATCTCTCGAAGCTGGAGTGACTGGTTCACTTCACAGCCTTCTGTGGCTACTGAGTTACTCCATATTATTTATCACGCAGTCTTGTAATTATCTATTTTCTTTGAAAGAGCAGAAATGATGTCATTTTTTCTTAGTTTTTCATTATTATATCCTGATAATCATGACATATTTGACATAGTATATGCACAATAAATATTTATTTATTAAATATAGCTAGATTGACAATTTCTAGCTAGAAAACCTGAATTGATTACTTGAAATTTACTAACGTAGTGTATTCAGTTATAGAGAATAAATTAATTTCGAGCTAAGTAACCACCAAATTGAGCAACGTATCTATTGCATTTATTTTTATAACTAACTATATATCACCTTATCATTCCAGTGTGCAGAGTTCATTCTTATTATATGATTATAAAACCCTTAAGTATAAAATGCACCCCCCAGTGCCAAATGTATGGTAGGGTCTTCATGAGTAATTCAAAATTAATAAAATAATTGGGTAAAAAACCTTGAAGGCTTTAAAAATTGAAGTTGAATTTGTGATTCAAATTCCAGAATGGGCCTTCTCTATGGTATCTCCTTTGCTTGGGTGACCTTATTGATTAAATCACTAAGAATCCTGAGAGGCAGAAACCGGTTGGGCTCAGATGATAGAGCATCAGCCTGCAGACCGAGGGGTCCCAGGTTCGATTCTGGTCAAGGCATGTTTCCTGGTTGCGGGCACATCCCCAGTGGGGGGCATGCAGGGAGGCAGCTGATCGATGTCTCTCTGTCATCGATGTTTCTAACTCTCTATCCCTCTCCCTTCCTCTCTGTAAAAAACATCAATAATATATATTTTTTTAATTAAAAAAAAGAAACCCGAGAGACCATGGAGTGGGCGGATATTCACACTTGGATCATGACACAGACATTCAAAGAAATATTGAGGTGCTACCACAGAAGCCAACTGGAACATAAGCAATGTGTCTATGTGCTTCAGGGTGCATCTTTATTACTAGATTTTTTAACGGACAGAAGACATATTCTTAGAAGTCATTCATTCTACCATTAGGGTTTCAGTCAGCAGTGACCATTTCAATGCATTGTATGTGAACTATGTAAGCACTAAGCACAAAAGGATGGTTACTTTCCTCCTCCAGAGTCAACATTTGCTTACAAGAATCATGTCAATAATTCTTCTGGAAGCAATATTTTCCCCTTAATTAAGTCCCTATTCTTTCAGGTAGAGATATGAAACAAGTCGCTTCTATTTTACCGGAGCAGAGAAAAGAAATAAGCTGAGAACTGGAAAATCTATCTAGGCTCAAGCTTAAGGTTGACACCTTTAAAAATCATTAAAGGAGCCATAATAAATTGCATCCTTTGAAATGGAAATGACACAACTTCCCGATTCACTTCTCAGGAACTTTTTTTTTTTATTTTCTCATGGAGGATATGTTCTTAATATGATTTCCTCCAGACCACACTTTGCCTTTTCTTTTACCTCCAGGTTTAATCCCAATCAAAGCCGGCAAGTTCCATCCCTGCGGGGCACTAAAGAGAATTGTTTCATATTGTTACGGGGAGGATTTGTGACTTTAATTATTTTTGCAATTATTTGCTACAATTCAGCTGTGATTTTATTCTATAATCACAGTTTTGCTTCCTGATCAATTATTTGATGCCTCTTCAAAAACAGTTCGGCTAATCTAACTTGGGGCCTTGCAGATGATGTTTTTCCGTAAATGCTCAGAGTTTGGTTTCTGGTGGAAATGTATTTCAAAAAAGCAATAAGCCTTCCCACGAAGCATATATAGCTCTGCAACTTATCTTTAACAATTTAATTAGCAAAATTATCAACAATATATTTCATACCACTGTGATGTTTCAGCCCGTTTTATGTTTTCAACCAATAACCCCCAATTTAGCTACTCAACGATGGAAAATCTAGATGATGATTAAGGTACTGAGAAAATGTTTCACTTCCTTAGACAGATAACTAAAAGTCACTATCGTTTTTATGTACGCCTGCTACAGAAGATAATTTTATCCTGAGTATTTGCTTTGCATATGTTTATTGAAAATGCCTACAAATATGTGTCTTCCTAGTAACTCTTAGAATTTTACAAGTCAAGTGTATTTGCATTTTCTTTCCTAATGGAAATATAATGTATGTTTTCAAGAGCAAGAAGGTTTTACAAAATTTTAACATAAAGTTATATATATATATATATATATATATATGCATGTGTATTTATATATATATATATATATATATATATATATATATATATGTGTGTGTGTGTGTGTGTGTGTGTGTGTGTGTGTGTATGTTTGTATTTTACACAAATGCTAAACCACTTTTAAGAAATGGGAGTTAAAATGATTCTCAAAACATAATAATTTTACTCTTCCCTCATCCGTGTGACCATTCCAAGATTTACCTTGATTATCTCTCCTATAAACTGATTTTCCCCCAAAGGATTACATAAAATACCTATTGCTAGTTTGGGCAGAAATGCAATCTATTTTAGTCAGAACCAATAAGGCAAATTAAAACAAAAAATGTGGTCAGAAAACCCAATCGTATATGATTAGACTTTGAAACTGCCAGTTTCATGTTGATCCACTTAGTGGTTCTGCATGAGTAGGAGAAAATGTGGAGTTCATAGCCTAGAAACATAGTTTTCTGAGTGTCTTAGTTTACTATCGCTGCGGTAACACGTTACTTCAAGCTTCAGAACTTACAACACCATCAATGTATTAGCCGCCAGTTACAGAGTCAGAAGTATACAAGGGCCTGCTGATAAAATGTCTGCATGGTTGCATCCCTTTCTGGAGGTTCAAAGGCAGAAATTATTGACCTTTCCAGCTTTGAGAGGTTATCCATTTCCTGGTCTCCTAACTCATTTCCTTCATCTTCAAAGCCACCAAAGGCCAGTTGAGTCTTCCTCATATAACATCAGTCTTGACACTGATATCTCCAGCTCATATTTACATGTAAGGACTCTTTTGCTTACATGGGTCCATATGAATAGTCTAGGATCATCTTACGTTCTAAAGGTCAGCTGATTAGCAACCTAATTTCACCTGCAAACTTATATCGCCTTTGCCATATAATATAACTTATCCACAGGTTCTGGGGATTAGCACATTAATGTCTTTAAGAGGCCATTATGCTGCCTACCACATGGAGAAATATTCAAAAACCTTAAAAAGGAAGCTGGGTAAACTTTGAAGCCTATTCATCCAAAATCTGGGCCAATGTTTAAAATTGGAACATTTGAGGGGCCCGGATTGCCTCAGGTCCACACGTTTATTTATTTTCTTGTTAAAAGCAAAAATAAAAATAGAATAAGTACTTTGAAACCTTTATAAACCTTTACAGTTACCACTTTTAAGTGTAATTTTAGGTTTACACTTTGAAAAATCCCTCACCTGAATTCAACAAACTATTGTATTTGGAAGCTGTTCACAATGAACTTTATTACATTGCATGAGAAAATCTGTGTCAATCAGAATAAGAAACACATTCTATATAATAAAAGCCTAATATGCTAAGTGTCTGGTTGCTTGGTTGGCTGTTCAACCAATCTTACCTAATAATAGACAAACATGTAAACTGACCATACCTCCACTATGGCCATAGCCAATAAGAGTGAGTATGCAAATTAGGAGGCCAAAGATGGCTGCTAAGGGAAGGAGGGGCTAGTGTAAGAATCTCTTTGTGCAAAGGGCCCCTAATCAAAGCATAATATGTTAATGACATGTTCAAGTTGCTTAACCACTTGCTATCATATGCAATGACCACCAGGGGCAGATGCTCCAACTGGTAGGTTAGCTTGTTGCTGGGGTCCAGTCAATCAGGACTGAGCAAGTTGGGCCAGATACACCCTGAAGTCCTCTGAAGGTCCCTCCCTGGCCCCAATTGTATACCAATGTGGTCCCTCAGCCTGACCTGTGCCTTCTTGCCATTTGGGACCTCTCAGGGGCTACTGAAGAGCTAGTTTTGGCCTGATCCTGCAGGCCAGGCTGAGGGACCCCACTGGCACATGAATTTGTGCACTGGGTTGATAGTATAATTATAATAGAAAAAGAAGATAATGAAAGTATCAGTGCAATGGCATAATTAAAGTGGGAAAATAATTTAATTTTTATTTATTTTTTTTACATTTCTCTATGTCTAAAGCCTTGCATTCATCCTTTAACAGTAAAAAAGTAGAAAACTAAGGCAATAATGTGCTACAGTATTAAATGGAGAGTTTTGCTAATTTGCCTACTTTTCTGCCTATCATTTCTGATCAATCTACTGCCCTTTTAGTCCATTATTCCCTCAATCAGAGAAGCAATCATCTATGTATTTAATCATTCAGCTACTTGCTCATTCACCAAACATTTACTAAATGCCTCTTATTTCTTGGGCTCAATTGTGGACTACCAAAGTTAGAAAGAGCATCAGAAACAATTTTTAATATGTTTATGGCAGCATAAAATACCAAGTGACTTCTCTCCCAGTACTCTACTCTGGTAGACATGGTTATTTCATCATGAAACTCATGTTATTATGTCATTGAGAACACGGCTAGACTATATGCCAGTCTTCTTTGCAGGAGGGAAAGGCTGTATGACTCTTCCAGCAAATGAAATGTTGTAAGAATATTATACACCCATCCTGTGCCTTGTCTTTAAACACTCTTTTTCACTGTTCACCTGTCTAAAAATGGAGACTTCTTCACAAACTGCCATTGAGAGTCACATTAAAACAGTAGAGCAAAAATGGAACAAGCTTGTTTTCCTGTAATAATGTAGAAGGAAGCCAAGAGCTGCAGAAGGGAAGGAAGGAGGTGGGGTAGGAAGCAGGCAGATCAGTGGAGACCACCCAGTGGGCCTCCCAAATACAAATGCCAGCATTGAAATAGTTCAGATAAAAATAAGCTCATATTGAATTAAGTGACAGAAATTTTGACATTTATAGTCAGTGATATAATTTAACAGACATAAAACAAAACATGGAATTAAAGGAAAAACACGTAAGAGCTACCAAAAAAGTTAAATTTGCATATACATCATCCTATCTAATAAAAGAGAAACATGCAAATTGACTGTTCCACCACTATGCCCACAAGCCAATCAGGAATGAGTATTCAAATTAAACCAACCAAGATGGCGGTTAATTTGCATAGCCTTGTGCAGAGTGAAGACTGATGACAGTGTAGAAGGAAGCCAAGAAGCAGGTGTGGCCGGAAGCAGACAGGGCTGCAGAGAAGGGAGGGCAGCAGGCAGTTCAGCAGAGACTACTACAGGAAGCTCTGTTCTTGCAGGAATCTTCCTGCAATGGGCCCCTGGTTTATAATAAAATGCAGCAGCAACCATAGAGAGGAAAGTGAAAATGAGATGGTTCAGTATATTTCCAAAAATGTAAGAACAAAAAGCACCTTCTAGATAGAATGAGCTCATCCTGAAATTCTATAATCCCCTGGCCCTGGCATTAAATTGAAGCTGTGAGATTTGGAGTGACTGATATTAGAATCCATCAATATGTAATATAAACCATTTGGGCAACACTGAAAACATGCTTAGAAAATAGACCTAAAAACAAAAATCAGGGGTAGAGGAGGGATTCTATAAAAAAGCTGGGCAATGAAAATTCTATGAAGCCATGAAAAGAAAACTCGACCAGCATAAATACAAAGGTAAGTATAAAACTGAAAGGTAAAAACCAGCAAAACTGTCTACCACACAATAGGTAAAAATTTTGACCCAACGTATCTCTGAGTATTAGAAGAATATGAATGAGGCAATTATTTCCATCAAGAGAAACCACACAACAGATACATGGGGGGCAACAAAGAAAACACAAGAAAATAAAAATTGAACTGGCAAAAACTTATTGAAAAAAGGAGCGGAAAAAAAGAGAAGAGGAGAAAAGTGCTATCCTTACCAACAACAGCAGCAAAGAAAGAAGCATGCTAGTACGAAGTTCAGATACTGTAACAGATAAAATAAAAAAGGTAAACTATACTTAAAAAATGTTTAAAAAACGTAGTGCATGGAAATGATAAATGGGTTAATTTTTATTGCATTTTATAAATTCCTTTTAATTCATTCATGTGAATCCAAAATTATAGGGTAAAACACTTAAAAAAGGGAAAAAAAGGTAGTTGTAAATAGAAGGCAGCCCCCACTCACAATATTCTTAATTGGATCCCTTATAGAAGTACACAATCTATTTGAATAGAAAAAATGCATAACGATATAATTCGAAGGTACATTCCTGAATAAAGTGATACATGAATAAATGTAGTTTAAAGGAGCACCATATACCAGGTAAAATAGACCGAGAGTGGTCAACATAAGATATATTCAATTGAAATATTAGATATTAATGGTAAAGAATAAATCCTTAGAGCAGTTAAAAAAACAAACACATCATTCATTAAAAATTCAGACTGAAATCAATTTATATCAACAACATTCAAAACCAAAGGACCATAGGAAAAAATAAATGAAATGAAAGGCAATAAAATAACACCTATTAGAACTTAAGGAAAATAAATATGATATAAGGAATTATTTATCGAACCATGCCACTCCCTATGTAATCAGTATACAAAAAAAAAATTTTAATATAAAAGACCTCAGAAAATATATTTACTTTGAGTCTTTATTTAGAAATCCATTACATGATTTTGGTTAAATAGATTTTTGGGAGGAAATCAAACAAAAAAGAATTAGTGGTAAGCATGGAATATTTCTACCTGTAGAATTAACACTAAAATAGATGTAAGCATTATAGTGACAGATCAGAATTTAAATCATGTTCCCTGACAATGGAGAAATTATATGACTAACAAAAATGAGAGTAAATAACGGTTAAAAAAATAGAAATTTTGAGTAAAGTGAAAAATTGGGACACGGGGAATTGGTATGTTGATTGCTATAAGTAATAACAGCCTGTCTCGATTCATAAATATTATGTATAGTTTCAGGAGAATATAAATAAATATTTAAAACCTCAGAATCTAAATTACTAGTTATAAGAAAAATAAAAGATTTTCATATTAGAGCACAAAACAAAACACAACTTTATGCTGTGTACAAGGACGTATTTAAACAAAGTTCTTCAGGGAATGTGAAAATAAATGGCTGTGCAAAATTATATCAAGAAAAGGAAATTAGAACACATGGATCACAGTCTTAATATCAGCACAATATATAAAAATAAATTGAATAATATTATGTAAAACAAAGAAGGGTGCTTTATAATGCTAAAGTATATCGCCCTAACATTCATAAATTAGAAATATAGAAAAATATAAGGAGAAATAGAAATAAGCTACTAGTGGGATAACAAATAATGATAACCAAAGCCTACAATAGTGCTAATAGAATATTCACAAAAATTGACTATATATTACATAAGGAAACTTCATTTAGTGCTGAAACATGGAAAAAGTGTAGAACAATTGGTCATATTTCAATGTAGTAATAAAGATTTTTTAACAAAAATAGAAGCAAAAATCCATTTTCCTTGTAAATAAAAAAGACTTTCTTTTAAGACATTCATGTATCAAATAAGAGGAATAGCGATATTTCAGAATTTATAGAAAAATGGTTATCATGTAAATACTATTTACCTAAAGTGTGTTAAGAAGGTAAGTCATTGCATATATAATTATAGAAATTTTAAAAGGATGAAATATAAAACTCAAACTTTAAAAAACAGAATAAAAATAGAAACCAAAGAAAGAAATTTGTTGAAAGTAAGAGAAAAATAATAAATAATTTTAAAAGCTTGTTGGATAGAAGAAAATTTAAAATACCTAAGTGTAAATTACAAGGAGTCATGTATTAGTATTAATGATAATATATTATGAAGAGAAATAATATTATTAGGAATAAAAATGAAAAGGATAACATTAAAAGGAGAAAGAACAAATATATTAATGCATAATAAGGAAGAAATAACAAGAGAAAGAGAGCATGTTAAAAGAATCACAACACCTACTCTGCTCAACTTTTTTTAAAAAGTGTATAATTTTCTCTAAAATATAAGTTACCAGAATAGACCTCAGAGGAGAAAGAAAAAAATGAGAGCAGAACAATTTCCGTTGATAAAAAAAAAGACATTTGTCAAAAATCTAACTCCCTTAGAAAGCACCAGTCCCAGAGTTCTCTAAGAACATTCTACCCAACTATTAAATAGGTAACAGCAAAGTTTTAAAAGATTTTAGAGAAGAAAGACAACTTTCAAACTCTACGAAGTGAGCACATTGCTCAAAGGATTAAATATGTCAATATAAGCCTTCATACTAACATGTCTAATGAGGAAAAAAAAACACATCATGTTTATATATCTATATGAAACAAAGCATTGATGATATAAAATATAATTCAAAAATATATTCAATAAAATAAAGTTGATCTATACTCGAATGACATTAAAAAGTCATCAACCTCAGACCAAAGACTGCCAGTTTAATGAGGAACTGAAAGCAATTAAGACAAAACTTCAAAACACACTATTACCATCACTTTATGATATTATCTTAGAAATGCTAGATAAGATGATTAGGTAAGATTGTTGTTGTTGTTTTAAAAGAGCATAAAAAGAAAAAGAGGCTAAAACTCTCAATATTTACAGATAACGTGATCATATAAATCATAAAATTTTCCCAAAGCAACTAAAACATCCCTAAATTGAGGAAATTGATGTGTATCATAAAAAATTGACTTTATATAAATAAGTTTGAAAATAAAATACATTATAATCAATATAGATAAAATATATAGATGAAGAAAAATATATATATAAATGTGTTTGGTCTTCTAACTTTTGACTAGAAAAGAAGGCTAAAGGAGTAATTGATATTCATATTTGCTTATGTAGGTCAAAATTGCTCAGGAAAGCTAAAAAATATATTTAAAAGATACTGGCTCACAGTGGGCTGAGGATATGGCACAGGTGGGAGACAAGAATGTGATGAAAACGTTTTCATATTACTTTATAGCATTTTATAATTTATAATTGGCTTGTTTTTTAATAATATCAATGCGATTTTATTGAAGGATTTAATGAAAATAAAACCGTCAAATGCTATCTTCTCCCATCATCTAATACTCATCTAGTACTAGAGCCCATTTCCCTTAAATCAAAGAATTTGATGATGGTTTTAACACCTTGAGTAAAAGAAAAACATTATTATTTGGCTCCTTAGAACCAATTACTTATTTAAAGAGTTACAAGCCAATTGAGCTTTGGCTCTTCCAGATGTATGTAAACACGCATTAATAATTTATAGAGCCCAATGCAATCACTCCGTATTTTTTCTCCTTGGATGAGTTAATTTTTACTTTCTCCCTTCCAGGAGGAAAACATCTCTCTATACCAGGAAAGGACAAAAGGATTGAAATCCCAGTCCAAATTTTTTTTTTAAGTTACGTTAGTTTGTCCAGCTGGACAATAAAGAGAGCTGTTTTCTCGTCTTTGTCATCATCCATCTTGTCTGTGATAGATGGTATTTTTAGAACATGAATGCCAGCTACACAGGAACAGAACTGTCATGTAAGTCAACCTGCCATTCAATGCGCTAATCCTCTCAACATCTCAACTGTCAAGTGACAGACACCTACCAGCTCATGAGCAGCAGAGAGAGAGTCTCTGGACAGCGACTACAGATGTTCAAAGGAGAAGTAGATGTGCATGTCTTGATACGGTTTTATGCCCCAAATGTGAAAATGAATGGCAGTGACACTTTGCCCTTACACAGTATCTGTAGGCATCCAAATACCGCATCCCAGTGACTCTACCACAGCGGTTCTCAACCTGTGGGTCGCGACCCCTTTATGGGTTGAAAGACCCTTTCGCAGGGGTCGCCTAAGACCATCAAAAAACACCTATTTCCCATGGTCTTAGGAACCAACACATCGCTCCTCGGTGTCGCAAAGTGTAGCCATGTAGTTTACTGTTGTCATATGAAGACTGTTGCCCATGCTACACCACGATTCAAGACAAAAATTTTCACTTATTTGTAATTAGAAATAAATATTTCACAATACATAATTACATATTGTTTTTGTGATTAATCACTATGCTTTAATTATATTCAATTTGTAACAATGAAAATACATCCTGCATATCAGATATTTACATTACAGTTCATAACAGTAGCAAGATTACAGTTATGAAGTAGCAACGGAAATAATTTTATGGTTGGGGGTCACCACCACAGGAGGAGCTGTCTTAGGAAGGTTGAGAAATGCTGCTCTACCAGATACTATATATCATTTAACTTTACTGTAACTCTGCGAGGTGGATATATTATTATCTCCATTGGACAATTGAGAAAACAGGTTCAAGATGATAAGAAACGTATCTAAGGTTAAAGGGATGGAGGCTGAGACTGAAATTCGGGATGTTTTATTTCTGAACAGTATTATTCCCCCTAAACAACGAGTTTATATACCACTACCCCTGGCAGGGCCAGCTCTGCCTGTGCTTCGGATCCATACCTGCTTCTGTGTATACCACTGTCTTCCCTTCAAAGCGTTCAAACGCACTCCTAATTGCTTTGCTCTCTTATGCATGGCATCACACAAACACTGCTTTTCTGCTTGTCTTCTAATTCACAATCAACTGTGCTCGCCGGCGAAGCCGATTATGAATTGGAAGGGGTTCAATGGCAACAGCAACACTTTATAAATGTGATATAAAATTTTAATTAAAGTCAGCTAAGTGTCATATGTTACACTTAGAGGTTATCGGCATTCATTTAAAATTTGGAAAGACCAACAGTGAGACAGCCTTGCATTACCGCTGCTCATTTTTTTAAGCCGCAATTATTTCAAAGACCTTAGGTAAGAAGCAAGCCAAATACTTCCACGGGAAATTCCAGTCTTGGTGCCAGTATGATACAGGCCATAATTTTGGAGAATCGTTCATCCTAATAAGTTCTGGTCTTAGAAGTTTGTACTCTTAAGGAGCTCTTTCTCTACATAAAAACGACATATATTTTGAAAATAAAAGCATTGAAAAAAACACATCAATTTGTAGTATGTGCTCTGCTAAAATGTACCAAGGTATTTTTCTGTGCCTTAATTTCAATAATATTTCAAAGGAAGTATATATATTTAAATCGGTCTTAGACATGGCTAGCTATTAAGAGTAAGCATGCTTTCCATAGTTTATTTGACAGATCTGCATCTTATCCCCAAAAAACAAATAAATTATTTCTTAGATGGCATTACCCTGAAGGGTAGGCAATTAATTTTGTATTCCATCATCTATACAAAGAAATTTAAGGCCAACAGATTTTAAAATTACGCATAAAGTCCTGGTATATTCTTACGATCTTCAGAAACCCCCATTTTCTCAGTCCCTTCTTGCTCCCTCTTTATCTTAGTCCTCCTCCTATCTTCATTCTAGGTACACTGGACCATTTCAAACAATATTGATTCTATATGGCAAGTTCACTCTCCATCTCTAGGTTTTGGCATATATTTGCTACACTTCCTTCTTGAAACACTGATCCCCAAACTCTTCCTGGGTTGGTTCCTGATCTCTTTAAGTGGGTCTCCACACACACACACACACACACACACACATAAATTACTTATTCAGAGATACCCCCTGACCACCCAATCAACTTTAAAATGACCACCAATCAATGCCCCTCACTCTCTATTATATCTCTATTATATCCCTTTGTTTTAGTTTCTTCCTGATACTCCATGAAATTAGACTGTTTATATAGATACTATATAGTTACATGTTCAATATTTAAAGTTCTGGTTTTAGAAGTGTGCACTCTAAAGAAGCTCTTTCTCTACATAAAATTGACATATATTTTGAAAATTAAAGGCATTGCAAAAAAAACATCAATTTGTATTATGCGCTCTGATAAAATGTATAAAGATATTTTTCTGTGCCTTAATTTCAATAATATTTCAAAGGAAATATATATATATATATATATATGTTTTTAACATGGCTACCTAGTAAGAGTAAGCATTCTTTCCGTAGTTTATTAGACACCTCTGCATCTTTCCCCCTAAAACAAATAAATCACCTCTTGGTTCTAGATGGCATTAGCCTGAAGTGTAGGCAATTAATTTTGCATTCACTGTAGCTCAAGCACTTAGGAATAGGAGTTGGTACATATTAGATGTATAATAGGTATTGATTACATCAACCTATATTTAAACTTTTACTGGTTAAAATGTGAACTATTAGAAAGAAAAAAAAAATGGGGCAGAAGGAAAAATAGGTGTTCTGATATATTATATAGACACTAGCAGCCCGGTGCACAACATTCATACACTTGGCGGAGGGTGGGGGGTATGGGGGAAGAGAGATACCCTTTCACAGTCCAGGAGCCCCCAGGGGGTGTCCATCCGATGGCCTGAGTCTCAGTAGGACATCCATAGTATCTTCGCCAGACGCTCCCCCTGTAGAAGCACACTGACCACTAGGGGGCAGCTCCTCATTGAGCGTCTGCCCCCTGGTGGTCAGTGCACGTCATAGTGACCAGCCATTCCACCATTCAATTGATTTTCCTATTATCCTTTTATTATATAGGATCACTGTTATAAACAAATACATATATATATATGCACACACACATATATATAAATATATTACACACAAACACACACATACACACACACACACACACACACACACACATATGCTCTTAATAATATTTATTCCATCATTTTTTCCCTGTCCACCTATTATGGTATCTCCAATCATGTAGCAGAAGAGAAGTCATTCTGTGGAACTTATATTTCTCTATTAGTTCTGTTTAGCTCTCTATATCGCCATGGGCCATAACATATGAAGAGGTTTTTCTTATTGAAAAATGAACCTGAAAGTCCTCTCTACCACTCTAAATGCCATTTGATAAAAATGGGATTTGATTTTTTTTAAAAAGAGAAGATTATCTTATAGTATTTAAATATCTTGGTGAGTACATCCACTTACATAGACTTTTTTCAGGAAGAGAAAATAGGCCGGTATAAAAAGCGAAGAGACAGCATATATTTAAGCTGAATTTCTAATAAAAAAAGTCTTGCAACATCAAAGTTCCCGCAGTCTGTTTTTTTTTTTTGCACATGCTCTCAAAACCCCTGGAGCAGTAGATATGTTTTTAATGACTCAAAAAGTAGAAACCGCCAATTTATTTTTCCTCAAATAATTAAATCTTTAATTAATTTCACATATAGTTAGTAATAAGCATCATCCTGGTTTTGAACTTTCAAGGAGCCCTCTGCTTGCCTCGAGCATGCTTCTGAGCTTGCTGCAGCTCCTTAAGCCTCACGATCAGTTTGAGACGTTCACTTCTTAAAAAAATAAAATAAAATAAAATAAAATAAAATAAAATGCATGCCAAAGGATATGGGGAATGGTGGAGTCAATGGATACACATTATATGAAACCATAAAGGGGCATAATTGAGCAATTTTGGTGAGCAACGGAAAAGGAAGGGAATCGTGGAAATGTGATTCTTTCTAATTAGAAACAATGAGTCACCAAATCAAATTATACAATGAGGATCAGGTTTAGATCCCTGGAGAAAACGCTCAGCCTTTTCCTCCCCCGTTTCCCCTTGCATCCACGCTCAGGATGTCAGCCTGAACAGAGCTCACACCTGGCAGGGCTGTATACGCCACTGCAAGCATTGAGTTCTTATTTCGTGTGAGATGGGATGCCCTTGGCTGGTGCTGAAGAGAGATGGGCTATCACATGGCTTTGAACATCTCATACATGAGGGCATCATCACAGTGGCCCCCTGCGTTTGGAAGAGCCTTCCTCTACATAGTGCCTCAGCTCCTGAGGTGTACACTCAAAAGTCTGTTTCTCCATGTGGCCTCTGTGGCTACTGTATTTAAAATTAAATTCTCCCTCCATCTTTCAAGGAATTGCCATCCTTCCTCCTTAATCTGGGGAATAATTGTTTTAAAAATATATTTTATTGATTTTTTTACAGAGAGGAAGGGAGAACCAGAAACATCGATGAGAGAGACATCGATCAGCTGCCTCCTGCACGCCCCACACTGGAGATGTGCCCACAAGCAAGGTACATGCCCCTGACCAGAATCGAACCTGGGATCCTTCAGTCCACAGGCCGACGCTCTATCCACTGAGCCAAACCAGTTCCGGCAATTTTTTAATGTATTTTCTTTACCTTTTCTCTCTCCCCATTAGAAGGTCAACATTAAGAACGCAGACACATTTGTCTGTTCTCTTCACTGTTGTGTCCACATCCATGTTACTTAGAAGAGGACCTACAACACTAGTGGTTCTCAACCTTTCTAATACCGCGACCCTTTAATACAGTTCCTCATGTTGTGGTGACCCTCAACCATACTTCATAACTGTAATTTTGCTATTGTTATGAATTATAATGCAAATACCTGTGTTTTCCGATGGTCTTAGGCGACCCTTGTGAAAGTGTCATTCGATCCCCAAAGGGGTCATGACCCACAGGGTGAGAACCAGTGTACTACACACATACACACACACACACACACATAAAAGAGGCTTTTTGATAGCCCACTTCTCCTCCAAAACTGCCAAGGACACCCCATCTCACCCAAAAGCCTCCGGATGAACATGTGCTTGAATAGATATGGATCAACTGACCTCACCCGAAAAATACCAGTCACTACACATATTTAGATCACAAGTTACCCAAAGCTGAAATTTTACTTATTTTCTTTCTTTCTTAAAAAAATGAATAAAATGTAGAAGCGTAAGAGTACTTCATTTATCTCGTACAGTTGGGGGATTATCATATACCTGCCAGATGCCAAGTTCCGGGTGCTGCACTATTAATCACATGGCAACCTCAAGTCCCACGGCTCCAAGTCTATGCTCTCATCAACCAGAGAATTAAATAAGAGAAAACATGAATAAACCTCACAGAGCTCAATTGTATGGCATTAATTGAATAGTTTTCATTTAGAGCAATAAATTATGAGAAATAACTGTCAAGCTTAGCAAGCTACTAAGTGCACAGAGATGATGCAACTTTGAACTAGAAAATGTTTAAGTCTCTCTTAGAAGAGATTAAACAGGGCTTAAGCTAGCATTGTAGGAATTAACTCGTGAAAACAAGCACACACACAAAAACCCTATGCAAGCAATGGGGCCCTATATATATACAGGATGTCTGAACAAATGAGTGCACACTTTAATAGCTGAGGGCTCCATTTTTAAAATGAAATCTATTTTAAGAAATATGTATATGCATTTTGGGGGAACACCCTATACATAGTAATAGTTTAAATTACGTATGTCCATTTTCAGTTATAAATATATATATGTATGTGTGTGTATATATATATATATATATATATATATATATATCCATATATGTATATACACGTCCATATATGTATATATGTACATATATATGTATATATATATATATATATATATATATATATTACACATACATATATATATATATATAATACATATGTAATACATAACACGAAATAAATTAACTTGTAGGAATTTTCTATGATTATTTTTAATAAAAAAAAGTAACACTCATGCAAATAAACCATCTGTAATCTGTCTAATTACAATCATTACTGACAATTCTGACAACTGTAAGGCTAAACACAAGACCTGGACTACAGGTAGGAATGATATTTCAGGCAACATCATATTTACCTCCAGTGAGAAGGACAAAGACAATCAGGTGAGACCAGAGCTAGGAAGGACTTAGGCTGGACCCAAAACATAGCTTGCTGTATGAGGGTCAAGGGTCGTGGAAGAGCGGGCTCAAAGATCATGAAGGCTTTTATTTCGATGATGGCAATAAAATGGTAAAACTGTAAGTGTAATGTTTTCCCTGTGGGCATCTTTGTGGACAATTTAAGAATAGTCCAGGTCATGAAAATGACACAAGTTATTTCTAAAATCACACAGTGCTGTTTAATTGTAAAAACGGACAGAGAATCTTAATACCACTTTTCATCGTGGTTCTGTTGTCAACCTACTTCCAGACCCCTCCAAAGTCATAGAATCACAATCGCAATGAAAAGACTGTGAAACTTTCCTTCAAAATGGCACACCCATCATTCCCCATGCTTCTATCTCATCCAAACACACACACACACAGATAAATGTTGTTGTTGTTGTTTCTTTTTAAATAAAACATGTTGTCAAGCTTGAAAGTAATCATCGCAATGCTCAATCTAGGAACAAGTCGGAGAGACACAGATTATAGCAGTCATAACAATTTGAAATTGAGTAGCTCTATTCCCAAAGAAAAACTTCCATCCTGAAGTCGCTCAGATTGGATGTTAGAACGATATAATAATTATCTTTCCACTGAGCTAAAACTTTTTTTGTATTAGCATCTACCATTTGGCCTTCTGTCTTTTATAGTCATGCTGAGACTCTGTTTTCATGTAAAGAAATACTTCAAAAATATGAAAACAGTTGTTGTGCTCAGCCCAATTGCTACGTTGGAAAAAAAACAAAAATTCTCCAGCTGTAAACATCGCGTTTTTGTCCTTGTCTCTCACAAAAGGACCTTGGTGGCTGTCTTTTGCTTCTGCCATTTGTTCATGTTTTTCAAGCTGGCGGTCCCCGCTAGCAACCAGGCTCCAGGTGTGGTGTGAACACTACAGAGAAAAGGAGACCCAGACTAGCTCCATTCTTGTTCTGGGAACCTATTTTTAAGTAATACAAGGAAAATCTGCTTTTGTTTTTCAGCTATGTCAATTGGTGAACACCTGATAATTGGTTTTTAAACTAAAACCTGTTTTTTCGCATTGTATTATTTACAGTGTGTCTGAACAAGGGCAGTGTTTCAAAGGTAAACACACGCTCAGACACACTGACTTTAGTGACAGAAAGATCCATCCTTGAATCCCCTCTCTGCTTACTAGCTCTTTGAACCTAATGAGTTATTCAACTTTTTAAAACCCCACCTGTTTTTGAAGAAAGGATAGCCAAAACTGGTTTTGCTCAGTAGATAGAGTGTCGGCCTGTGGACTGAAGGGTCCCAGGTTTGATTCTGGTCAAGGGCATGTACCTTGGTTACAGGCACATCCCCAGTAGGGGACATGCAAGAGGCAACTGATTGATGTCTCTGTCTCATCAATGTTTCTAACTCTCTATCCCTTTCCCTTCCTCTCTGTAAAAAATCAATAAAATATATTTTAAGAAAAAAAAAGGATAATGACTGGTTTCACAGCTCTAATTATTTAATTTGGGCAAAGTAACTACCACAAAGTCAGTACATGCAAAGGAATATTTTGAATTTTATGTGGAACAGCTAATCCTATATAATAAAAGCCCAGCGACCAAACACCGGAATGTCCAGAATGACTGGACAACCAGTCATTATGACACACTGACCACCAAGGGGCAGACACCCAGTGCAGGAGGACTTGGATGATCAGTGTTCCCACAGCGGCAGCAGCCTCTCGGAGGGCCAGTCCACAGCCACTCAGCTGACCAGAATAAGCAGCAATGCCACTGTGGACCTATTCCCAAAGGAAACGCCCCCACCAGTACATGAATCCCGTGCACAAGGCCTCTAATCATTATGCAAATTAAACACTTCTTTTCATCAAAATACAATCTGTTGGAGAATAGTTACAGTTTTAAATGGTGTCATGAGTCATCCTTGGTGTTTATTGTCTCCTCACTGTCATCTATTCACAAACACACACACTTTTTTCTTTTTGTAAACAGCCATGCGAACACTTACACACACAGTTAAAGGGCCACTGAGATTTGTGGCATACCAAAAGGACAGTGCTAAGTTTATGATTACTGAACTACCATTAATTCGTCTAATACCTTGCCAAACTGCTGTCCAGACTAAGTGTAATTTTGGATGTAAAGAACATCTCTTTACTTTTCTTGTTTTTGAAAGGAACAGTACAAATTAGGTAAAATTATGATCGCAAATTTGGTCTGAAGAAAGTGACTGGATTTATATCTTTGATCTGCCTGATTCCTTTGTCCCTGTAATATCAAGCAGATGCTTAACTTCAGATTTAATTATTCTGTAAAATGGAAATAATATCTCTACCTCAGAGTTTTCATGAGGATTTAAACAGAAAATCCTGCAAAGTGCTTAGTACAGTGCCTGCCACATAGGAAGCAATCAAAATTAATTGTTATATGACTCAGTTCTTTTAATTCCACTGGTTTCTCCAGTAACATTTAATCCACCATGATTTTTTTTTATCTTCTCAAAATAAAAGTATTTTGACCTTCATACATACATACAGCATGCAAAGCAATAATTGGGTTGAGGGGAAAGCTGGCAAACAAATAATTTTGATGTGTCAGTGTTCACCATGTAAAGATACTAACAACTTAGGTTTTATTTCTTTCTTGATTAAATATGTGATTGTCATCTGATCACAAAAAAGTATGACCACGCTGTTTTTTTGTTTTGTTTTGTTTTGTTTTTTAAATCTGGATTTGTGTTCACTCCATTTCCTATTTAAGTAATACCGTATTTTCGAGCATATAAGATGACTGGGTGTATAAGACGACCCCCAACTTTTCCAGTTAAAATACAGAGTTTGGGATATACTCACCCTATTAGATGACACCCGGCGTATAAGATGACCCCCAAGTTTTGAGAAGATTTTCTTGGGTTAAAAAGTGGTCTTATACGCCAGAAAATATGGTATTTAGAAAGGAAGTGGTACTTCTTGTGAATTTATCCCACAGTCCTCCACTTTATAAATACATCAAGACATCTGCACTTTATTTTTTGGAAATCACATTACCCTTGAAAGAGGTTTAACTCCTTCACGTTCAGTGAGTGTCAGCAGCATGAGGGCTTAGCAGGCTGCATGTGGAAAGGTAAGATGCAAACTGCTTCTCCTCTCTGGCAAACTGATGTAGTCAATTGTCTTAAAAGGAGCTGGATCTCACTGGTTCCTGCCAGACAAGCTTTTGCAAGATGACATATGCTACAAACTCAGGGTTAACTCCAATTGGAAAAGTGGCGATGGAATTGCATTGAGATTTTTAGTCACAAAAGCTAACACTGTGGACTGTAGATCCTCCTTTCTCAGAAGTACCTGCTGAATTCAACTGATAAAACGAGCCCATGAGAACACACATCACTACGTCCAGAGAGAAATGCGAAGTGATTCAGCTGTCATAAAATTCCTGTCAGACATGGAGACTGTAATTAAGGTGATAGATAGATAGATATCTAAGAATTGTTTTAAAAGCTGTGATTACACAGGGGATGAGTTATGCGGCTTAGCTGGTTTTGAAAACATCAGAATTAAATTCAGAACATTGCATAAATTATCCGCCGCTCCATAATTTAGGTATCTGGTATTTACAAAATTTATACCCGAGAGTCAACCAAAAAAATATTTTCCGGTTTCATAAAAATCCAATTCTTTAACTTATAAAAACTGTTTGGCAGCTGACGAGAGAAAGGGAATGAAAACGAGAGAGCAAACAAGGGGTTTCTTTCAGGATGGAGAGGTTCCATAAACTAATTTTTACAGTAAGAAAAACAAAGATCCTCTTGATGAGATTCTTCATCATTAAACTCCTTGCTGACACGTGGTCTCTTTAAACAGGGATGGGTTTGGCAGGTGGTGGTTGGTGGGGGAAGGTTACAGCAAATATAAGGTGAAATTTCACAAGGAGGTAACATTTTGGCTTATATGTAGATCTTCTTTGTTAACAGAATATTGTGATTGATTCTTCTAAACGTTGTATGACCTTTAGCGGCAAAATAATTAATTGAAAGAAAAGTTTACTTAAAACCTGCAAATGAGATGCTTAGCACAAGGTATTCCCAATAAAAGAGAAAGAATTTTTTTTCTAAAATATATTTTATTGATTTTTCACAGAGAGGAAGGGAGAGGGACAGAAAGTCAGAAACATCGATGAGAGAGAGACATCGATCAGCCGCCACCTGCACACCCCACACTGGAGATGTGCCCGCAAGCAAGGTACATGCCCCCCTACAGGAATCGAACCCAGGACCTTTCAGTCTACAGGCAGATGCTCTATCCTCTGATCCAAACCAGTCTCGAAAAGATAGAGAATTTCATCTGGGTTGGCTTCCATGGACAAATTCCCCAAGCCATTCTCGGCTCAGAAGGTGCTTGGTTCTTTTAGAACATAAACAGGAAGCCATTCTGCCCGCATCCCCCACCTTTCCACTGGCGGTCCATTGAATAACATCCAAACTTGCCCAGGAATTACAAGGTTATGCCTCAAGTTCACCTTTTATTTTTCCCTAATGGCACCTTCCTCCACTTTCCATACCAATTGTGGATCTTCTTTGATTCTTGGAATCCGCCAACCGCTCACTTTTGTTATGTTTTGTTTTGTTTTGTTTTCACCTTCTCATAACATGTTTTCTCTGTCTGATCATGCCTCCACTTTATTCGTCTGATCCATTCTCTATTTTCAGATTAAATACAATTTTCCACGATGTGGCAAATATTAGTGCTCACCAATTCCTAGACTTCTGTTTCCTTTTAGGCAGGCAAGAGATACTTCTCAGACTTTTTGCTGGTAGACAAGGTCATGTGACCAGTCTGGCCAATGGCATGCAAGCTGAAATGACAAGGATCACTTCCAGGCTGGAGGAGTGAATACTTCCTGTTTAATTATGCAGACTTTCTTTTACACAGAGCACTTGTTGAGATGGTAGAGCTGAAGATCCTAAGTAGATTTTTGAGACACCACAAGGAGGACTGATGTCCTAAGTGTTTGGATGAATGACCTCTGGTTTCACGTGGATGAAAAATAAATGTCTATTGTGATAGGTCACAGAGATTTGGTGTCATTACTTACGTTGCTGTAATAGTAGCCGTACCATTCAAATGAGTTCTATCATTTAATTTCCACTAATAGAATCTGAACCACTTTTGTTAAAATTAAATAGGTACGCACTTCCTTATTCAGCGTCTAGACCAGCGGTTGGCAAATGTGTTTAGCAAAGGGACAGTAGCCGATTTTGTGGGCTACTGAACTCTGAGTATATTTGCAAACTTCGCTGATTCCTAGTGGAAAATGCGCTAGCCATTGTAGCTTCTCCATCAGTTGGGGGAATGAAAGGTCATGAACATTTTTGTAGATATTATTCATTCTGAATAAATCTGCTTATAATTAGTAATAGACAATAGTTTCTTTCAAATGTACAAGCCATTTTTAATCCTTGCCTATTTTAAAAGGTTTGAAAGTTCATGGTGTTGGGGTTGTGCATAATAAAGACATTCAGAACGCTCAATTTTCATGAGTTGTAGTTTATAGAAATCTTGCTACCTATGGTGTCCTGCTTCCTTAAAATCAAAACAACAAATTCCACAAAGAAGGAGGGATTCTAATCCTTGGTGAGCAAATTGCTAAATGAAGTGAACTCTAGACGGTTTTATTTCTACTTTTAGTGCAAATAAAGGACTGGAGGTTTTATACTCTTAAATTTTGTATTTTGCCTACCAAAAATATCTTAACTTAATACACAGCCCTGATTTCATTACACATACACATTTCATACATATAGCCATCAAAGAGAAGAGAGCTAATCTGCAATAATTACGCAAAGAAAAATATTATATGGTGCATTGGAAATAAATAAGAATTTATAAATCCTTTATAGTTCCCAATCTAGGAATTCAAGATCATCTGTTGAAATCTTATCATTTGATAGCTGACACTCAGAGATTAGGAGAGAATGAGCAGGGTCACAATTATACATTAGACAATACACAGCTAATTACTAACATAGAGATGAATAGAAGACTAGTAACCTGAATCCCAAGTTAGTATTCATTCTGAGCTGAAAAGTCTTATAGAGGTCTGAGACCTGTGTACTGCCATGGTAGATACAGAGTTTATGGGAGATCAGTCAGTCCCATAAAGGTAGGTAGTACTGAAGGCACTCCAGCAGTTGACAGGGATGGGGTGGAGAGAGGTAAATTAATTACTCAGGGATAAAAAAAGTTTGATATTTATTGATGACAAATTTTCATGTCTGACTAGAAAGTTGTTGACTGCAGACAAGAAGAAAGAAAAGTTGGATAGGCTGGGACTTGCAATTCAGGCATGTTTGAATATAATGCTGAACTGAAAACAAACAAAAAAAACATTTTCACAGGCTTTTAAGTAAATGAGTAACATGATAAAATCACTCTACAGTTAGTCTTGCATGTGGAATAATATAGTTAGAATACAGTATAAGGAAACCATGAATACTACCCTCAGACCCTTGTGTAAAAGGGTTGGTAAGAAGTGCAAAATTAATACTGATTTACTGGTTTTGAATATTCCAAGCACATTTTTGATTAAGGAGAGAAATAAGAAAATTTCATTGTTTTGGAGACATATTATTAAGCGATTTTTTTTCAGAGGCATACTAGTCTATGACCAAAAAAACAAATGCCTATATTTCATAGTTTCTTTCTCAATTGTTTGAATGAAATCTCGAGTTTTAGGAAGGGTGCAAAAAGCAGCTCCAAATCAGGTTCAAAGATAAGCTGGGCTTCACGCCCTCGGAGGGCAATCCATCCATGGAAATGACTGGACATCGGGGTAGGCCTGAACTTGAACCAGGTTCCAAGGATGAAAGCCCACGGGCTAATCTGCTGAGCTACCCAGCCCACTGTCCTGCTGTTTACAGAAATCCTATTAACTGAGAGATTGAAGAGAAGGGAGATAAGATAGCACAGTGTTGGGAATCAAGCTTCAGTGGTTTGAACAGAAAAAAGTACTTTTGAACCATGCTATTGTGTACAGGGAGGAATTGAAGGCCACATACACACTCGAGGTAGGTATACATGTTTGTAAATGTGCACAATAAAATTGCACACCATCACAGATTCTATTTTGCATGCAATGCATGGTACATAAATATATTCAACATATTTAACATGCAAATACTTATCATAGGATTGGTATGAAATTCATGTTGAAATTCATTTATTATGTCAGCTCTTCCAAGACTATGGTAACTATAACCAAACCCTTATTTTATCTTGTGCTATCAACAGTTTAAGGTTACATGCAATAATGAATCTTAATTCCGGCTCTGAGAATACCTTCCACAAACAGGTTTTGGTGGTGATCCTTCCAGTACAAATGGAATATAGCAAAGAGAGTTGTTTTAATTGCCAATCAGAAAATCCGAGTTTAAATTTGCAAATAAATTGGGCAACCAAGATCATCCAAAAGAGAATTCACCGTGCATCTTAGGATGTGGCTGGGCCGGACTAGGGAAATTATACCACCACTAACCACACTGGGTTTTGTTCTCTCATCCAGAAAGTTAAGAGGTTAGATAAGACATGGTGGCATGTATCCATCATTTTTTTATTGTTCTAAATAATTTATGATACTGTCATATTAAAATAGCTGCTATTTTTTAAAAAAGAAACAATTAAGTGGGTAAATGCGCCTAAATTTAGAAAGAGCCTAGAAGCCAGGTGTCAGAAAGTTGGAATTAGAAGGTTTATTCCGTCTCTCAGGCATTAATATGCTGGATATGGGTCAGGGCTGCTCTGAGGAAATGACTGGACATTGCTGAGCTTTAATCATCATTTTCACTCTGTTAGACTGCATGATATTACCCTTCTAGCATTAAAATACACTGCTTCATTATTTATCTAAATGATTAGGTTCTCCGTACCGTTCATTCATGAAATCAGGTTAGGATTCTGGTTACTTTATGACATGGAAAAAGGCGTCTTTTTAGAGCCTCGATTTCTTTTCCTGTAAAAATAGTACAATGGGGACTGCTAGTCACATGGCAGGGGTTGGTAGAGAGACGGAATTGAAGGGGGTGAATGTGCTCCGTCTTCTATAAGCACTATAAATAATAAAGGGAAACAGCCACTACAAATTAAGTTGCTTATTAACAAATGATCACAGGAATATGAAGCCGGTAGCTGATTTTCAAAACCTTCACTTAATTTAAAAGAGAATCATTCATGATAAATGCAGTCAGTTTAATTCTCCTAAATGTGAGGTCATTTTCTTTTTGGTGTGAAATAAATTCAACATTTGTGGCAGGGAGACTTTCTTTGGCCACGAAGATAAGATTCTTAATAACAGTATGATCTTAAAGTTTTAGGTTTGGAAGCTAGCTTTGTCTATATATTTTGTAGGCAAAAAATAAATTAAAATTTAAAAAAAATAAAAAATAGCAAAACTTTCCTAACTTTTATTTTTAAACTACAGCCATGGTGAACTGCGAAAACAACAATGTATTTTGAATTGGTTTTCCCTAAAAACCCACACACCACAAAAGTGATGCTTTGTGTACCATTATGGAAACTATTTTGATTATCTCTGTATTTTAATACTCATATTCTAAGGATTATAGGCAAGCAGCGATGGGACACATACATATCCTGGACTACTACCATGATAAATATAGAAGAAATCAGACATTTTACATCTCGACATTGTAAGTATGCATTCTATTATATCCTCCCTTCTTCTGGGCGTCTGCAGTCTTTGAACACGAGGAAGGAAATGTTCCAATAATAACAATACAAAGATGAAAATGAGTCGAACACTGTGGAGATTCTCTGCCTTAAACTCGGAATTTCCAACTACTTCTAAGGAGACTGTGGGCAGAAGGGCCTGTCCAGATATCCATCTCATTGATTTTCAAGGAGCTCGTTATCTGTTTCAGTCGATAGAGCCAGCTAGACTCCGAGTTTGCCCTTGAATCCAGACCCAGGGCTGTGGCTGTGAACCCATCCAGTCACAGGAAACTGCAGGTCCATCACAGCCTCGCTCGCTGGCGCTGCTTTTAATCTCAGCGCCGGTCGCCTGTCACTCAAGCTTGTCCCTGAGTGAGCATCGGGAGGCACTCTCGCTGTACAGGAGGGGTGCTCCCTCACAGAATCCGGCCTTCTTTTAACATCTTGCAGAATTTCCAATATGAAGAAATATGCTACTGCCTTTGAAGTGTGTTATTTGGTTTGTTTGTTTGTTTTTGAAATAAGGCTTCAGGGTGGAAACCTCTGGGTTAACAGTTATTTGATTAAAGTTATGGCAATCACCAGTATATTATTTTTGTATTGATTTTTTTTTTACAGAGAGGAAAGAAGAGGGATAGAGAGTTAGAAACATCAATGAGAGAGAGAGAGAGACATCGATCAGCCGCCTCCTGCACACCTACACTGGAGATGTGCCCACAACCAAGATACATGCCCTTGACCGGAATCAAACCTGGGACCCTTCAGTCCACAGGCCAACACTCCATCCACTAAGCCAAACCGGTTTCGGCAATAACCAGCATTTTAGGGTAATCTGCTCAGTTTAGGTATCTGCACAGTAGAGGTAAACACTCTGAAAGGCTATTTTTAAATCTTCTAACTTAGAATATTTCCCAAATTGTATACAATGAAGCTATACCCACTAGATGTTTTAAATTTAAAAGTAAGGTTTTCAGCCAAGTATCAACATAAAAACATAATATATCTCCTTCTCCCAATATTCTTGATCCACCCATTAAGACACTTATATTATTCATGAAAGGCACCTCTTATGTTTAAACTTGCACTTCTCACATCATTTAAACATGGGAAACTATTCTCTTATAAATTCTCTACTGCCTGCCATGACGCAATATGCAATGAAAGCTTTGGAGCAGACCTGGGGAAATATTAGGCAGAAAGAGACAGTAGAGCTGCTACTCAGGCCTTATGGTCCCCATAATGATTTTCCTATGAATGGGAAATAGTGTCTCTGTGCTGGGTCAGTTTTCCTCCCAGGATCCTTCCCCACACCTCATCCCCACCCCCAAATCACACCACTTGTGCCCTTCTGCTGCTCAGACATAAGATTGAAACTCCTGATATATTACACAAAAATTTGTGTCTGATGAAAACTTACCTCTGTATAGTACCCCCTATGTCTCTCACCACTGAGCTGACTGTCTCGCAAAATGACCTACTACTCACCTACTGACCACAAAATGCTCACTGTGCATGCTATTTTTCATGCATAGAAATCTGTCTTTCTTCTTCACTTTTACATATTAATTCTTCTAAAGATAATTGAAATGTCATCAACCTGTAAAGCTTTACTTTTGTACAATTAGGTACTCTTACTCTTCATTATGATCCAGCATACCCGTGGGTCCATCTTTACACAGTACTTTAATATAGTACCAAAGGAGGCGAAACCGGTTTGGCTCAGTGAATAGAGCGTCGGCCTGCAGACTGAAAGGTCCAGGTTCGATTCCGGTCAAGGGCATGTACCTTGGTTGCAGGCACATCCCCAGTAGGGGTGTGCAGGAGGCAGCGGATCGATGTTTCTCTCTCATCAATGTTTCTAGCTCTTTATCCCTCTCCCTTCCTCTCTGTAAAAAATCAATAAAATATATTTAAAAATAATATATATATATATATATATATAGTACCAAAAGAATCTGTTTAAGTGTTCCTTTGCAAGTAAATCTAATCCAGGGTGCTACAAAGCACAAAAGTTATTCTTTCTTGATAAAGACCTATTGATTGGAAAGGGACATGCAAGAATCTTCTGGAATACTATTTTTAATATAGACTGTGATCAAATGGCTATAGGCATAAGAAAAATTCAAATTGGAAACGTAAGATCTGTTTAACAAATCTTATGCAGCAAAAGAGCACAATTAAAAAATAAATGTCTCTGCCCTAGCCATTTGGTTCAGTGGATAGAGCATCAGCCTGCAAACTGAAGGGTCCCTGGTTCAGTTCTGATTAAGGGCACTTACCTTAGTTGCAGGCTTAATCTCAGCCCTGGTCAGGACACATGCAGGAGAAAAACAATCAATGTGTCTCTCTCACATCGATGTTTCTCTCTCTGTCTCCCTCCCTTCCACAATCTCTAAATACCAATGCAAAAACATCCTTGGGTGAATATTAAAAAAAAAATGTCTCCTGCTAGATTTTAATCATTTAAGGAGATATATTTTTATTCACTTTTTAAAAATCTTCACCCAAGAAGTGAGGATATTTTTTACATTGTTTTTTTAGAGAGAGTGGAAGGGAGAATAGAGAGGGAGAGAGAGGGAGAGAGAGAGAAACATCAACATGAGATAGACACATAGATTCGTTGCCTCCTGCTAGAGCCCCAACTGGGGCCTGGAATTGAGCTGGCAACTGGGGCATGTGCTCTTGACCAGGAATCCAACCTGTGACTCTTCAGACCACAAGCCAACACTCTAATCACTGAGCAAAACCAGTCAGAGCTTTATTCACTTTTTAATTCCCAACCTCTATAATGGTGGCCAGCACAATTGGGCCATACATGTTCCTTGGAGATTAAGTAAATGATGGAGAAACATGCAGGCAACCCTTTACCCTGGGTGTAGCCTTAACTTCTCAAGAAAGACACAAGCTTGAGGTAGAGGAAGGCTGTTTACTTGACTATGATTATAGCAATCAGAAGACAAGGATGATGGTAGGGAGGTAGTCACTTTGCAGATGAGGAGAGAATGCACAGACTAAGAATTCTGAAAAGAACTAGAATATTTCAGCTCAGCTCAGCAAATACTTGCACCCCATATGTCTTCTATTTTCCCTAATACTTAAGACATTTCCCTAAAGGCTAATAAACAATAGGTATATCCCCCAAAAAAATGAACACACACACACACACGACTCAAATATTATTACTTAACATTAAATGCCAGCTAAAGAAAAAAAAAAAAAACTAGTATTAACTTCTTGCCATTGAGAATTTCTGCCGTATAAGACAACCCTCAACTTTTCCGATTAAAATATAGAGTTTGGGATTATACTCGCCCTCTAAGATGACACCCGGCATATAAGATGACCCCAACTTTTGAGAAGATTTTCCTGGATTTAAAAGTTGTCTTATACGCTGGAATATAAGGTATTTTTGAAAAAAGTTCTACTGTTAGACAACACACAAAAAAAACAAGGAAACTGAAAATTTCAGAGTTCAGATTAGTTAAGTTTCCCGCCCACTCATTGAAATATATGAAATGTCTATTATGAGTCAGGAACTACAAAAGGATCTAGGGGAGAAGGGGAATGGTGAACACATAAGATCTATAACTTCATGGAGCTTATCACTAACAAAAAGGAATAAAAGTAGAAATAGCTTTCATTGATGTGTTTTTCTCCATGCTGACCATTTTCCATACATTCCATCCTCGAATCAGTCAGATGAGACAGATACCATCACCATCCCACATCATAAAGAAGGAGGTCACTCAGGTCATACAAGTTTAACCATATTTGTGTGTTTTCTTCTAAATTTTTCAACTTCTGGAGAAGATGAAATACCTGTGCTTCTCAGCATCCAGCGCAGCGCTGGGAACATAGTAGGGTGCCAGCTATTGACTGCTCTACTGTGATGGGGTTTGACCTACACCTCTTTTCATGTTCTTCGGCAGAAGGAAAGGGAGAAATATTTCTTTCCTGTCTAAGGGATTTACAACCATAGTAGATTCTGGGTTTAATCCATCACTCTGTGATTTGCCACTGCGCATGAAAGTAGCTGGCACATGGCACGGCTTAGGCAAAATCAACCAAATTTATTAACCATCTCTGCAAGGTGAATGTCCATGCTTCACTCACAGTCCTTGCAGACCCAGCTTACTATTTCACAGTGTCTACATGTGCTGCTTCTAACAATGTGTACGAGCAGCACAGAAAGCCAGTACACTAAAACTGACTGCAGTAGAGTCAGAAAGTTAAGCTCCCTTTCTCCATAAAGGTGTAATGCACTCTCTATAAAACCAGGTTTGGATGAAAACCTAGCTGAAATAATTGCACTTTGGATGAGACTCCTCCCTTGACTATAGTGTTCTTGCCATTTGTTCGCTAATTATTTCCCTGAAAGTAGCTCCTTGCTAAATCATTTACACAGGAAACTTCATTTCTTCTTTTTTGGCCTCTAAAAAAGCCAACTGCAGGGTTTCTATTTCATAGCAGTTTAGTAGCATATCAGATAGGGTTCTTCAGAGAAGTAGAATCAATGGAAGAAATAAGAGAGAGAGGAGAGATTCTTAAAAAAAATTAGCTCACACTATCCAGGAGCCTGGTAAGTTCAATACTATAGTGTAGCCTGGCAGACTGTCTCTTCAAAGATGAGTTCATGTTACAGCCTTGACTCTGAAATGCATAGGGCAGGCTAGCAGGCTTGAAACTCAGGCAGAATCTCCATGTTAAAGTCTTAAAGGAGATTTTTTCCAGGTAACCCTGGTTTGTACCCTTATGACCAACTGTTTGTATAAAGGCCCCCCACATTATAGAATATTAGAGGCCCGGTGCATGAAATTCGTGCAAGGGGTTCTGAGGGCCGAGTCAGCCGCCCCAGCCCTGGCAGCAGCAGACCCGGAAGGATGTCTGGAAGGAAGCCCAGTCTAATTAGCATATTATGCTTTTATTATTATAGATAATCTGCTTTGCATAAAGCCTAATGACTGTAAATGTTCAATCACATCTTAAGATACCATTGCTGTGAAATCAGTGTTCAACCAAACAGCTGGGCACCATAGCCTAGCCAAGCTGACACGTGAAATGAACTGTCAGAGAAGGAGTAAATATTTGTATTATTTTCAGAGCACTTGGAGATAGGCAAAGTGAAAAGAAGTATGGTTCTTGTGCTTTTATATTTCTGTTAAAAATGTTTATTTTAAACATTTTAATACACCAGATTGATCCACTGATAGGTTAAGAAGTCAGACAAAAGTTGAAGGGCCCAAATGATGAGTTTTATTATGAGAGACAAAGAACTAACCAGTCCATGTTCCCTGTCACTCACTTCCATAACAGTATGCACCTCTCCTTCAGAGCGCGATTATTAATTCTTTTTCAATGTGGGTCACGGTTTTACAACTTTCTCATACCCCAGTTACACTG
Organism: Lasiurus borealis; assembly: GCA_004026805.1. Lineage (NCBI taxonomy): Eukaryota > Metazoa > Chordata > Mammalia > Chiroptera > Vespertilionidae > Lasiurus > Lasiurus borealis. The sequence continues at coordinate 43,906 of PVJN01004206.1, read as the reverse complement.
TAAGTTCCATGAGGTGAAGAGCCTGTATTACTGTTATATCCTCATCAGTCCAGGACATGGCCTGGTAGATGTTTATTTAATTCTAGAGGCCCAGTGCACAAATCCATGCATGGGTGGGGTCCAGCCAGCCCACTGCAGTCGAGCCCAATCAGAGCTGGGCTGGCTGGGGGGAGGGGCTACAGGCAATTGAGATGGGGGACCAATTGGGTGTTAGCTACTGGGGGAGGGCCCATGGGAGTTTGGCCAGCCAACCCCACCCCTGATTGGTGTATAGGAGGCTGATTGGGGAAGGAGGTGCCTGGGAAGAGGGGCCATCAGCCAATTGAGGTGGTGGGGGTCCATCAGGGATGGGGGGAGGGGTGGGGGAGGTTGGCTAGCCAGTCCCATCCCCTCAATTGAGTCAGTTCGCTGATCTCAGTGGGCATCATAGTAACCTGTTATTCTGGTCCTTACAGCATTCTAGTCTGGTTGCTGGCTTTATATATATATAGAAGTGCCAATGGCATTAAGTTATTAATGTAGATATGACCTAATCTTACCTAATAATAGAGAACCATGTAAATTCACGCTACCTTCTGTGATCAGAGGTGCTGGGGGTGAGGAGGGGGGGATCCCTTTTGAAGCCTAGAGCATGGGCAGAGACATTAGGCTTGGGCAAGGGCCGAGCCTGGGATTGGAGGGAAGGGGTTAAAATCAATGGCAACAGAACCTCAAGTGAAGGCAAAAAGAAAAAGAAAGAAATGTCACATCCTATGAAACACACATCTTGAAAATACCTAAAGAAAGTTGTCATTTTTCATGGTGAAGGGACTGGAGTCCATGTTGATGAAAACACCTTGGCAGCTGCGGTGCCTGGCAGTGGCTGCAGCAGCGGGTGATGGGGCTGGCGCCTCCCCCTGATCAGCCTGGTCGCCTCCCACAAAGGGAGGGGTCTTAGGTCCACTCCCAATGTGGGCTCCCAGTGTGTGACAGGGGGCAGGCTGGGCCTAGGGACCCCTCCCCAGTGCACAAATTTCATGCACCAGGTCCCTATTTTGTATATAAATATATGGAAATATACCATTTATATACAATAAGCATCATTATCTAAATGTCAATAATGCATAAATACTCACATATTTATGTATAAATACATCCAAAATCCCTTACTACTTCTGAACAAACATCTTTGAGTGGTATCCTGAAGAAATGTACTTTTCCTTTATGCTTTTTCTGTTTGTTGTTGTTTTTAATTTAAATTCTTTATTGTTTAAAGCAGTGGTTCTCAACCTACAGGTTGAGAACTGCTAGTAGGGTCACCTAAGACCACCTTAAAACACAGATATTTACATTACAATTCATAACCGTAGCAACATTACAGTTATGAAGTAGCAATGAAATAATTTTACGGTTGGGGATCACCACAACCTAAGGAACCATATTAAAGGGTCACGGCATTAGAAAGGTTGAGAATCACTGGTTTAAAGTATTACATGAGACTCTTTTTTCTTCCATTGATGTGTGTTGTTTTTTGAAAAAAAAAAAACACATGTTTTTATTGATTTCAGTGAGGAAAGGAGAGAAAGAGAAAGAAAAAAAAATATCAATGAAGAGAGAGGATCACTGATCTGCTGCCTCCTGAACAAACCACACTGGGGATCAGGCCCACAGCCCTGGCAGGTTCCCTGACTGGGATTCAAACCATGACCTCTTGGTTCATAGGTCAAGGCTCCACCACCGAGCCACGCCGACAGGCCTAGGCTTTCTCTGCTTTCATGTGCACCATACTCCTTTCCTGGGGAACATTTCTCTCAGTCTGTCCCACCCTGAGATCCTCCTGGTGTTCTCCATGCAAGAGAGAGGTCATTCTCCACCCCGGAAATTAGTTTTGCTGGAAAGCATCTCAACCTCAGTTGACTGCCACGAACTTCAAACAGAGGGGAAAAGGGGGGACACACAACCCGACGGGAACCCCCGAGCAGCAGAAAATAACTGGACCCTAACTGCTCCATCCTCAAAGGAATTATCACACGCTCTGCTCCTTCCTGGACCACGTGGCACAGCATCCCCTGGAATCACCGCAGCAGCATCTGATTGCGCATTAAACACTTTTTAATGTGAATCCACTCTCGGCATCTCTGTTTTATAGTTGTTTTCCTCGCAAACCTGCCCGTGCCGCGCCCCTCCTTCCCCACTCCGCGGTGATTTGAAAGAAATTAGGTCAGCTTATGCCTCTGATTAAGAAGGCCTCGTGCGCCAACACGCAGAGGATCTGACCGGCGCGGCCAAGGCAGCTAATGAATCTGGCGGTGGGGAGCTCATTCCCCGAACAAATGGGCCCCGCAAATCACCCCAAAAGAATGGGTTTGGTACCCCGAGGGCCATAATTGTGAGGCATTTACAATTCATAAGCGGGGACCGCAGGGTGCTCACTTCGGTGAATCTTTGATGGAGGAGCGGATATTGATGCTCACCGTGGAGGAGGTACAACAAAATCATCCATCGCAGGGAACACTCACTGGGGAGGCCTCACGTGCTAAGAAAATGCTGAAATGGGGCCGGGGGAGGCCTGGATGCATTCCTGCCCCTAAACCCCAAGTGATGACAGAGGTAAAAGTCTGGGGTGCCCAGGCATCGCCTCCCACAGCTTGCCCCTGGTTTTCTGGCTCCAAAATCGGAAAGATCAAGCATGCGGTGGAAAGGTCCAGAAGCTGATGTTGCCAGCCTCTGTCGTACCTACCTGGACCTAAAGGCAGAGGGACCAGACACACGTTCTGAGCTGACTCTGTGTCTAGCCTGCTTTGGCCAGAGCACAACCGGTTTATGATAAATAACTGGGTGACTCTTATTTAATGGAATAATGATGCTTAATAAACATGTAATATACTACTTACAATTCTTTTAGCAGTCCAGAATAGTATGTGTGTGACTGTTATACTAAAAGGATTTCCAGATTGTAAAAATAATATTTCAATTTAACTCAAACATGTTGTAGGTCAGCCCTGAGGGTCTAAAAAAAAAATATGACTCGAACCCACATACCCAAATATTTGGGATGTGAAGTTTCCCTCTGGTAACTCATGGGTGTTGGAAATGGATGCTTGGTTTGATTTAAAATATTAGCTTAAAAAAATGAGATCAGGGAAAGCATATTGTTTATTCAATCCAACTCTTCTGCAATATGAAGAATTACTCAGAATGATCTGAAGACTAGTGAGATGGATGAAGTGAATTTCGGATGAGCTTCTGTATCTATTTCTCTGCCCTATGAGCCAAATTTCCAAAAGTCACTGTTATCTAAACATAATACACCTGAATGTAAAACAACAACAAACAACAAACAAATAAAAACAACCCTTCCCCCCAAAAAAAACAAAAAAAAATCCAACTAAATAGAATCAGGATGCCTGGCCAGTGTTACTCAGTGGTTGAGCATCATCCCATAAACCAGGAAGTCATGGTTTGATTCTTGTCAGGGCACATACCCAGGTGGCAGGCTTGATCCTCAATAGAAGGCATGTAGGAAGCAACCGATCAATTATTCTCTCTGATCGTTGAAGTTTTTTTATTTTTTTTTCTCTCTCTCTCTCCTTCTCCTTTCCTTTCTCTGAAGTCAATTAAAAATAAACAAAATAGGATCATCAGCCCATCCTCTGACCTTCCTTAACTTACCCCTTTACATCTTCTCTTGTTCTCTCTGGCCTCTCTCCATACCTTCTATTTCCTTATATAAAATCATATCTGTTTGTGACTCAAAATAATGATCCCTCACCGCCTGGGTTGGCAATTTTAACCAGATAAGCTTTTTAAGTTCAAGAAGCACAATGAGAATGCATTTATAGTCTATGTTACAATAAAAACAAATATCAAAAGATTTTCCCCGAGTTGTGTGACTGCTGGCATTTGTAAAAAGCCAGAGAATCTTGGAATGGGAAGAGGCAGAAATGTGTTTAGTGTTTCAATTGACTCTTGATAGAGAGGGAGAGAGGGATAAAAACAAATGAGAAGTTTTATTGCAAAGTTTTACATTTCTAATAAAAATGTTTACTTTGCGAGGACCCAGATTAATTGCAATGTTTGTTTCATGAAACAAATGGTTATTTCCTATTTAGTTATTAGTTGTTTATGTTTCAGTAACCTTCACCCAAGGAGGGAAGGTAGGAGGGACAAATGGGGGAGGGAGAGATGGAGAGAAGTAGAGAGAGATTAGTTACCTCCTGCAGGAGCCTTGATTGGAGCTAGAAGGTTGGAACCCACAACCCAGGTATCTGCCCTGGAACAAGAATTGAACCCGAGGCCCTTTGGTGTGCAAGGCGACACTCCAAACACCCACTGAGCCATGAGTCAGACTGGCGAGGGCTTGTTTGTTTATTTTTAACTAGTGACCCAGTACACGAAATTCATGCACATTAAAAGGGGATTTGTTAGAGGAAATAATTTAATATTTCCATTTGCCCCTTATCTATAATAGAAGTGTCAGAGATGAAAGAAAATTAGGAAAATATATACAAAAACATTCCTCTTGTCAGAGTCTGAGGCGCACCATGGGACCCAGACTCAAGTGCCTGCCCACTCACATGCACCTCAAAATCGCATTAGACCCAGACCCAGCCACTCTGCTCCCCAATTGGGCTAGATCCAGACCCAGCCAGTCCCATCCTTGTCAAACCCTCCCTGAAAGGGGGTGTAGCCTCAGGACACTTGGCCCAGCACTGGGACAGGGGACATGGCATGAGGTCCCCCAGCCCACACTGGGGTAAAGGGCATGCCTTGAGGTCCTCCATTAAGCCCCTCCAGGTGGAGGACATGGCCTGAGATCTCCTGTCAAGACCCTCTAGGTGAGGGTTATGGCCTGAGGTCCCCTGTCAAGCCCCATAAGGGTGGGGGAGAGCATAGCCTCAGGTTCCTGCTGATTGCTCATTAAAACTCTTTATGGGAACTTGGCCTCAGCTGTGGGTACAGCCATCTTTGCAATGGAGTGATGGTCAATTAGCAAATCCTTTCTTCATTGGCGAGGATAACATAGTAAACCTGCATCTGTTATGAAAATGAGAGCCCTGATGGTAACTTAAATAAACTCATGGTCTTGGATCCCATTTCCCTGCTCCCTATCCCAACCAGAGGGAATACTTTTTCTGAATGATCATTCTCTTGGGGGGTAGGGTTGGGGGTGGGCAAAGTTTCTCAATACTGATAATGCCTGAAACATGTATTATCTAAGCCTCATCTCAACCTGTCATACAGCCTGATTAAAAAATATATAAGAATTCCTATCAGATGACAGCACTTCCCTGTTCAAACACCCCAGAGATTTTCCACCAATGACATTGCTTCCACAGCTCTCAAGCCACTCTGTAGTCAGCCCACAGCCCCTCTCTAACCAATACTGTCCCTTCCTCAAAGATCTCCAGCAACTCCAACCTCCTTACTACTCCTGGATGAGACCCAGAATGTTTTTGCCTCCGGGCCTTTGCACTTGACCTTCGTTCTGTGGAGCTCTCATTTCCCAGATAATCACAAAGCTGTCCCTTACTTCTCCCAGGTCCTGTCTCCAGAGTCATCTCATCTGGGAAGCCTTGCTCTATCTTTATAAAATAAGAGCCTTGCTGAAACTGGTTTGGCTCAGTGGATAGAGTCTCTGCCTCTGGACTGAAAGGTCCTGGGTTTGATTCCAATCAAGGGCATGTACCTTGGTTGCGGGCACATCCCCAGTAGTGGGTGTGCAAGAGGCAGCTGATCGATGTGTCTCTCTCATCGATGTTTCTAACACTCTATCCCTCTCTTTTCCTCTCTATAAAAAAATCAATAAAATATATTTTAAAAGATAAATAAAAAATAAAATAAAATAACAGCCTTGTGGTTTCCCTCCCCAGTGCTCTTCATCCCCTTTGTTCTTCTGTATTTTCCCTGCTCAATTAATTACGTGTTGACACATAATAGATTTATTTGCTTCTTTATTGTCTATTTTCTGATGAGACTCCATGGAAATAGGGACCTTTTCTGTTTTGTTTATTGCAATATATTTACTGCCTTAAACAGGTATCTAATCATTGGCCATTGCAGGTGTCTAATCAATATTTCATTCTTAAATAGAGGGTCGTCTTATTGTTATGAACCAGATTTGCTAAGGTAGTTCTTTGTGTTTAAAATCATTAAATAACATTATTTGAAGCGTCCAAAGAGCAACCACAGAATGTATGATGTATTAACCACAGAGGATAATTTTAAGAAATATCAAAGAGCAGAGATCATAAAGGCTATATTATTTGGAGACAACATGATATAATTAAAAATGAACAATAAATGACCTTGGACATCCCAGTGAAAAACAAATGTGCATACTTGAAAATGCTCATTTAAATAAATCTCAATTACAATGGAGAAGAAATATCCCCGAAATTTTGGAAAGCTTACAAATAAAAGCACACCGTGAGATACAGGTAAAGCTGCTTATAGAAATACTGTAAACCTAGAGCCTCTAAGCGTACATGCCCAGAAAAAAACTCCAAATTTGAAAACTAACGCTCATAACTCAAGAAACTGAAAACAACAAAAAGAAAACAATGAAATATGAGGAAAACGAGTCAATAAATATGAAAGCAAAATTTATTTAAATAGGAATGAAAGAAACTAGAGTTGATCAACAAAACCCATATTTTCTGAAACACTAATAACATGATCACAATGAGCAAGAAAAAAAGAAAAAGAATAAATCATATGAGGAATAGGAAAAGAAATGAGAATATAAAGAGAAAATTGTCCCAGTGCATTTGAATGTGATTATTTTCATGGGTATATTTATGATGGACAAAAAATACAAAGAGAATAATAGCAAAGCCAGATGTAGGAGGTATTTTCCACGTCTAGGAGAAAAGTGATTTTTGATGTCTACAAAAGAACAGCAATGAACCAGAAGAACTTAGCGAAAGTGGGTGATTGATTGGGTGAAGAGGTTAAAGAGAGAGAGAGAATGACTCTCTACTTGTCACCCTTTACCTCACAACCTTGTACTAAATGTGACTGATGGGGTGAAGGCAGACTGTAACGTATTTTTCATTTTTTAAAATTTGCTCAACACCCACCATGCACATGAATATTTCAACCACCCTAACTCACTCGGCTTTGAAATTAGAGGCCTGATGATACGGTTGGCCTTCTTGAAACTTCTGAAGTTGTATTTTTCTTTTTGTACTTGTGACTTAGGTTTTTGCCTGAATTTCTGTGTCTGGAATAACTTGCTGATAAAGTTTAAGAAGTCACTGATAACTCTACTGGGTACATGGGGAGTTCATTGACTTAATTAATGAAATTACTACAGAAGTGTAGATTTGAAAGAAAGCTTACCAAATACTTGACAGGTTATTTGAATTACTATATTTGCAAGTCCTAATATGACTAGATTTTTTTTAATAAAAGCAGAAGAGAATGATATTGGGGGAGTTTGGGCATAAAAAGTTTAAGATAATGTCAAATAAAATAAAAATTTGGTTAGAAAGTCCAACACCAATAATACCTTTCAGGACACTAATTACTCCTGGATTTATTCTATAATGGCTTCTTTGTAATACACTTTCTCATTCCTTCCCAATCCCTAAAACCTCAAGACCCACAGTTTTCAGGCCTGGAAACTCATTTCTTTCACTAAACTTGCTCCGTCGACATAATTCTAACCTGAACCTTTCCCCTGAATTTCAGAATCACATACCTAACTGCCCACTTGATATCTTGTATATGAAATGAAACTGATATTTCAAATATGTCATATCCAAAACTTGGTTTTTGGGCTTTTCCCCTAAACCTGTTGTCACCATGATGTTACAACAACTCAGACTTTCTAGTTCTTCTTGCTACTCTTCAATTCCTAAAGCTTTGGAATCATTCTTGATTTCTATCTTTCTCACATTTCCATGCAACCTTTAGTCAAACCTTTTTTTTTTTTTTTACCTTCACTATGCATGTCTTCTCAGCCTGCCTACTCTTACTAATCTATTCCAAGCTACCACCATTTTTACTTAGGTGACTTAATAGTATTTCTACTGATCTTTTTGCATTTACATTTGCCTCCTAGGGCGATTCAGATTCCCAGCGTGGAAGAGTTAATGCCTAACTCATTCCCAAATGAGTAGTCCAGTGTGAGGTCCTTGAGGATAGCCATGTTTCTGATGACTTTCATCTATATGCTACCTGAATCAGTATCACAGAATTAAATATAATAAATAAAGAAAAAAACTGACAAGAGACTCAAGGTATAACAGTTATCTTCCTTCTCTAGGGCTATTTTAGTCACTGAAGGACGGTGATCAATGGCCCTTTTGTCAATGGAGAGACATGCCCAAAATAGCCATTGTATGTCCTGCTTAATTACGCTGAGTGGACTTGGCTGGGAGATAGTCGGCGAGTATCTAATGCTGATGTTTGTCAACAACCAAGAAAACTTTCAGAAACAGCTGTGGTCTGATCTCCTTATCTGAGCAAAAGTAGGATACACAGCAAAGACAGAGTTTATCCAATATACATAAACTTTTAAAATGGGAAAATGCCTTTTAAAAATTGTGTTAGCCCATGGATGTTCAAATAGCTTTTATTTTTAAAAGACAGAGGAGTTGTAATAACTAGTTTATGTTCATGAAGGACTTACTAAATAATTTCAAGTTTTAAAATCTGGAGTGATGTCCCACTTTATCTAATCATCCTCTCTAAGAGTCAAGTTGTTAATCTCAGAAATGAGAGGGGTTGACCTGATAGCCACATGATTCTAGGATGAGGAATATGCTGGTCTGAAGGCTCCCTAATTCTATTTTTTATGAATTCCCTTTACCCGTCACCCCCATGCAATGTGTACACCATTCAGCCTTTACATGCAGACAGCCCTCACATTTGCAAATTCAGCAATGTTATCTCCTCGCAGCCTTCCTACTCTCCACTTAATGAGACTTCATGGGCCTGAAGGTTGCTCCTAAGTTGCTCCCAAGACTTAGCTCTTCTTCTGATAATTTAGTCTTCTTTGCTCTTTTTCATAATTAAATTTGCTCAACCTTTTCTTCCAGGGAACTTAAAATTTACTACCATAGCTATTTAATAGGCTGCTTCTTGTGATAAGGGGTAAGAATTTACTTTTGGGGACATGTGCTCACTTCCTCATGGGTACCATTTAGACTGCTTCCTGCTGACCTCAGGATTCTGTAACTTGAAATGTTAATGGTTCCAAAAATGAGAACTCTTAACTTCTCACTGGAGATCCAACAAATATGAAAATTCAACTTGAAAATTCAATTTTCAAAATGATCAACTTTTCCATTAATTATATATATATATATATGTGTGTGTGTGTGTGTGTGTGTGTGTGTGTGTGTGTGTCTGTGTGTGTAATCATTAATGGAAAAGTTGATACATAATTGATTTCAGAGAAGGGAAAAGGAGATATATATATATATATATAGAAATATCAATGGATAATGGATGAGAGAGAATCCTTGATTGGGTGCCTCCTGCACATCCCACACTGGAACAGAGCCTGCAACCTGGGCATGTGACCTTGACTTGATTCAAACCTGAGGCCCTTCAGTCACAGGCCACTGCTCTATTCACTGAACCAAAGCAGCTCAGGCCCCATTAATTATTTTAATTGAAATGGTACTAAAACATTTTGCCGCTCAATATAAAACTATGGGTATTTAGCACAATTAGAGGTAATAAAAATATGAATGGGTTTCTGAATGGGTATCAGAAGTAGCACCCAAGGGACATACCTATTTTGTTTGACACGTCTACATGTGCAAAGTATTGAATTAGTTGGTCAAGTATATACAAGAATGAATCAGGTAATACATATGTATGTATTATGACATACAGAGGAATATAAGACAACTAATATGTTCTGTGGCAATAATAAGTTCTCTCACCAGGAAGAAAGGAGAAGTTCAATTGGGCCTTGAAAAAGAAAAGATTTTGGTAGGCAGATATGTGTGTTACAGAAGGAGATGATTTTAGAATTAGGAATAGCATGATGAAGTGTGGAAATAAATTATCGTGGATAATGTTTATGCCATCTACATTACTAATGGTAAGTAACGCTAACTGCTGTAATAAGCAAACTGAATGGCTTTGCACAATGAAGTTCATTTCTCTCCAGGCCACGGTCAAGTTGGGCCACCCTGGGATCTCTGCTCCAGGCAGTCACTCAGAGACCTCGCCCATCCCAAGTGTAACACCACTTTCACCATCAGGAACCTTGCTTTGTTTCACTACATTCTCTCCCTCCAATTAGATTAGCTGATGACAAAGTATAATATCACATGGGTGAATGTGTGACGACATATAGATGTCTTGTCTGAGTTTACGCCACCTTTCCTTGGCTTGAACTTGGGAGTGTGTTTTCACTCAGCAGCAGAGTGGCTGATGTCCTCAGGTGTCCCTATGCTGAGGAGGAGAGGAGAAACCCAGAGAGAAATGAGCATGGTGTCCTCTGTCCTGGTGCACCCAGGCGGTGGGGAGAGATTTAGTAGCAACACTAACAAAAGTAGGTGCTGTTCAGACCAGGGAAGGGATTTAGAATTTCATCATCAGGACAGTGAAAGAGAAAAATGACCACTTCCTGAAAGAATAAATAAACTATCTGATTTACTTCTTCTTTTGAGTATATCTAATGAATCGACTTTACTTCATTTTGGCATCTTTTTTTTTTAAGAGAGAAATAGAGAGAGAGGGGGGGGGAGGGAGGGAGAGGAGAGAAACTTAAGCTATTTTTAGACCATCGCTGAGTGTCCATTCACTGTCATAAATTTGGATGTCTAAAGCCTTCATGTCATTAGTGGAAAGACATTGAAATATAAGGCGCACTGGTGTGAGACTTGGTATTGGAAGCTGAGGTGATTTATTGTCCTGGGGGTTGGTGACATTGTGGGCAGGGATTGGTGACAGAACGTGCAGTATGGAGGACTGCGATTTTACTCAGAGTGGGTTCACTAACTGTGCGACCTTATATGCTCTGTTTCATGACAAGATTCAGCTTAAAAAAGTGGACGGGGGACTTCACTTTTTTGGGAAGTGTTACACATCTGTCACCAGTTTTACAGCAGTTTACATACTTCCGGTTGCTATACACAGGGTTTCCGAATAATGAAATGGCCCAGATTTAGTAATGGAATGAGACCAATTCAACCTTTCTACAGGGCAGAACCTACTGCAAGACCCCCTGAGGGAAGGCTGGGAAGAAAGAGGGGTGACATGCTCTATTTCTTTCTGTTTTGGGGGCTCTTCACTCTTCATTTTAAGAGAAAGATCATCTAGGCTGTAAACAGGTTACTGAGTAGGCCAGACTTCTTCAAGTATATTTCTTCTCCACCAGGGATTCAAGTGTGTTCCTATTATTCCCTGTATTAGTCAGAATTCTCAAAATAATAATAATAATATAAACCAAAAGCAGAACCAATAGGATGTGCACATTTAGAAAAAAAAAGTTTTTGTTTTTTTTTTGGAATTGTCTCATGTGACTGTGATGCTGGAAAACCTGAATCTTCAGTATCAGCCAGTGGGCAGGACAACCAGAGATAAGCCGATCATCTGCAGTTCAAGTCCAAGGGCGTTCAGTGCTGTCCACCACAGAATTTACTGTTCTTCCAGAGATCAGTCTTTCTGTTCTCTTCTAGCCTTGCACAGATTGGATGAGAGCCACCCACCTGATGCAGTGTACCGATTTACTACATGTTCACTTGATAAAATGTTAATCTCATCCCAAAACACCTCGACTGAGACATCCATGCTAATGTTTGACTATACATTAAGGTTCCATGGTGCCATCAAGTTGACAGATCAAATTAACCACCATCTTTCCTTTTCCCACTTCTTCCATCAATTGATAATATACAGTTACCTTCTAATTTTTATTAGTCCAATTTTTATCAGTCCAATTTTTATTACTATATTTTCTGGCATATAAGACGACCTCCAACTTTTGCAGTTAAAATATAGAGTTTAGGACATACTCGCCCTATAAGACGACGCTTGGCATATAAGATGACCCCTGACTTTTGAAAAGATGTTCCTGGGTTAAAAAGTCATATTATAAGCCAGAAAATACAGTAGTCCAATTTTTATTAATCCAATTTCACACTCTTTCCTCCCCAAACTTCAATCTGATTAGTGTCTCAAGGAACCACAGCAAGGAAGTGAGAACAATAGGACGTGAGCTGTCCTTTAATCTTACTAATTTCCCATCTTGCATGACTTTTAGGAATTTCCCTCCCATCCCTTCCTTACACTTGTGACATCCCCATCCCCCCCCTCCAGAGTTTGTGCTACGTTATCCAGCACCCACATTTAGAGTAAGGCTATGGGGGCCTTGCTACTTATCTTCCTCTTCAACTTGCGATACATGTATAGTTGTTACTTAAAATACTGTTACATGTATTACTATACAGTTATACATGCATCTGCACACACATGCACACATTCATATGCACATACACATGTGTGCGCACACACACCCTGGATCCTAGAACTCTAGAAGGAATACACAGGAGATCCAACCTAATTCTTCTCTGGAGCAGTAAGTGATGCACAAGTAAGCTGAAGAAGAAAGCAACTGAGTCTTTGTGAAGTGAATCCATACATAAATCCCAATTACAGCATTATTTCACACCAGCCAGAAACGATTAAACATTATGAAACCCATAAAATTTATTTTAATGCAACGACCCAGTCGTTCCATCATGTCGTATTTCTATTACACCTCTCACATAATTCTATAATGTTCTTATATCACCCCTTCTATAGGAAAGAGATGACAAATTAAAGCCAGGGACAATGTTATGAATCATGCTGCATAGGTAATAATTCTGCTCAATAGTCAAATGCTAGAGATTAAGTAGATTTAGAAGATTTTGCGTATCTTGATGCTTTGCCAAGGGTGGCCAATAGCGTCTATCAATTCAAAGGCAGACTGACGCATGCTCAGTTCAGAAGGTCATGGTGATAGCTGGACTCAGAAAGACTGTCTTATACTCTTAGCTCCCTGTTGGTGCCACGTTCCCCTCCTTGCCACCTTTATTACCAATTGTCTTCCTGCACAGGGGAAGATGCATTTTCTCTAAGATAATGATCCTCACGTGGGTCTCGCTTTATTCTCTTACTCTTAATTTTTTTAATATAGCATGTATCAGGGTTTGCCTCGATTCAAAAATTATTTTTAAAAATAAAAATATCCACATCCATTGCCTAAAACTTGGTATCATCATTTTAGGCTTCTTAAAGTGTTATAGTTACCAGGCAAATATTAGAACAGGAAGTTACAAAGTGATCCTTACCCCATTTCTTAGGCCGGCCTCTCAAAGATGTTTACTTCTAAAAGGAAGTACATGCAATACTTCAAAATATTGATTGTGAAGTTGATCTTCTTGAACTTGAATTTTAGCTCTTTTGCTTATTTTCTATAGTAGAGGCCCCATGCACGAAATTAATGTACCGGGGGCAGTGTCCCTCAGCCCAACCTGCAACCTCTCCAATCTGGGACCCCTTGGGGCAGTCGAACACCCCTTTCACAATCTGGGACTGCTGGCTCCTAACTGCTCACCTGCCTGCCTGATTGGCCCTAACCACTTCTGCCTGCCACCTTGATCAGCCCCTAACCACAACCCTGCCAACCTAACTGCTCCCCTGCCAGCCTGATCATCCCCAACCGCATTCCCCTGACAGTCTGGTCACCCCCAAATGCCCTCCCCTGCTGGCCTGATCATCCCCAACTGCCTTCCCCTGACAGTCTGGTCACCCTCAAATGCCCTCCCCTGCATATTCCCTCTTTATTAGATAGGGTTTTTTCTTTAACATATTGGACAGCCCTAACTGGTTTGGCTCAGTGAATGGAGCATTGGCCTGCAGACTCAAGGGTCCCAGGTTTGATTCCAGTCAAGGGCATGTACCTTGGTTGGGGACACATACCCAGTGGGGAGTGTGCAGGAGGCAGCTGATCAATGTATCTCTCTCATAGATGTTTCTAGCTCTCTATTGCTTTCCCTTCCTCTCTGTAAAAATTCAATAAAATATATATTTTAAAAAACAAATATTTAAGATTCTCCATATCTGCCTGGCTGGTGTTACTCAGTAGTTGAGACCCCAGGCTGCCACTGGGAGGGGATCACTCCATGGGAGTATGGGTGCCTCCGAGCCATCTGTGGCTATGGGCACCACCATTTTTGTTGCAGAGTGATGGTTAATTTGCATATTACTCTTTTATTAGATAGGATTCTATTCTAGAGCACTTTACTTATTCTCAGTGCTCCAGTTTATGTGGAAAATTGGAGAATATAACCTACTGCATAGAATGTAGTGAAGATTAAATGAGTTATTATATATGAAAACTATTAGAACAATGTCTGAAATATTCTGAATTCTTAGGAAAGTTTATTTCTACATATGGTTCTAATGAAATATTTTTGTGTGTCCATCTATAAAAATGATTATGGATACTGCAGTATAATTATCCTTTTATAATTCATATAAAATCTAGACAGGAATCAACCTACTATATATATTATTCTGCCCTTTATATTTTTCATTTAATAATATGGCTTGAAAAGTTGTACATTATCACTTAAAAATCTACCTTAATATTTTTCACAGATGCAAGGGCATTCTATTATATGGAACTATGACCATATTGCACTTCGACAGCCCCTCACTGATATACATTTAAATTGCTTCCAATTTTTTTCTTTTTTAATATTATGAACAATGCTTTAGTCAACATACTTGTACAAATAACTTCCTGCACTTTGGGAAATATTCCTACAAGGTAAGGTTTTAGCTGTGTAATTGCAAGGTCAAAAGGTATTCTCATAAATTTTTATAGATTAAAAAAAAAATAAGTCCCCATAGGTTATCACATGTATTACATTCCTAAAAATCTATATGAAAAATATATAGCACACATGAAAGAAATGTTAAAGTTCTACTAAAGGACACAAGAGAAGACAGAAAAAAACATACCTTATTTCTTGGTAGAAAGATTTACCAGTGCACAGTTAACATTTCCTATAAAAGATTCTATATTCCATTAAAACATCCACCAACACTTTGTGGTAACATGACAAAGTGATGTTACAGTACGTTTTAATTTAAAATATTAAATTACCTAGAAATAGTATTTTTTAAAATGAAAAAGTAGAAAGAAATAAACATAAGTGGCAAGTAGGGAAGGTCAACCTGCTAGGAATTAACTGCATTAAGAGGCTGGAATATCCCCAGACCGGTTTGGCTCAGTGGATAGAGCGTCGGCCTGTGGACTGTAAGGTTCCAGGTTCAATTCCAGTCAGGGCCATGTACCTTGCTTTGAGCACATCTCCAGTGTGGGGTGTGCAGGAGGCGGCTGATCGATGTCTCTCTCTCATCAATGTTTCTGACTTTCTATCCCTCTCCCTCTCTGTATAAAATCAATAAAATATATTTTAAAAAAAATAGGCTGGAATACTTGGTATAATAAGAGTTGGTACTGTTAGGATCAAGTTCATATTGTAGGGATAAACATATAAAACTAAATATATGAGTATTTAGCAAATAATGAGCATAGGACTGCAAATAGATGGGAATGTTGGATTAAAAAAAATGTATTGTTTCCAATGCCAAGTATTTGGATATAGAGAAGCTGGATCATTCATTGACTGCATGAAAATAATCTTGGGTATACCAATATAAATACAAAAGCAAGGAATCACTAAGCAACAGAGAAAAATATGTCCATTTTCATTGAAATGACTAAAGAAGGCAAGGCTATGAAAGGATACAGTGAATATTTTACCAGACAAAAATTAGAAATTGATGTAGAGTAAAAAACAATATCAATGGCCCTGAAAAAGCAGATTATTTGTAAATCCAAAAGGAAGCAATAAACCGGTATTTTATCTTAAATCAGATGAAGGCATAATGTAATCTGAGACTATGCCATTTTAATTCTGGAAGTCTAACGGCATAGAAAAAACATATTTATGAATTGTGTAGATAACATAAGGCCACCGTTAAAGCGTTGGCTTCTTGGTCACGTCCTGTTATAGCAGACTTCTAAAACTGGTGTAATTTTCTAAGTGTCTTCATTGTTATGCTTCCTTTCCAGGAACTGGGTAGATCCAGCATTTTGCTCAAACCATTCAAATTGAAGGACTATTGAACCTAACTTCCTAACCTAATGCATGCTAGGTCAATGAGGGCCATTTTCTATAAATTTCCATTTAACTGCTTCCTAGATATATGATACAAACACCATTTGCACTTTTTAATGAAAAAAATGCAGTCTCATGATTGCAGAACACTATTATTTTTATTTTAACATGTTTTTATTGATATTTAGCGAGAGATGAAGTTTTAGAGAGAAGGAAGAAAGAGATAGAAACATCGATGTGAGAGTGAAACACTGATTGGCTGTCTCCTGCACACCACCTACTAGGGTTCAAGCCCACAACCCTGCATGTGCCCTGGACAGGAATCCAATGGGTGACCTCTCTCTGACCTCTCAATACCCAGCCACAGAGCCACACCAGCTAGGCAGAGCGCTACTACTTTTTTGCTACCAGATCAGTGCATTTGAGAATAAATGATGGCCTGAAAGATCATCAAAGTAAAAGACCTTGATCCTTTGTCTGAGAACTCAGTTCAAAATGGACAGATCATTATAAACACTAAACTAAGGACAGGATAGTTCTCTTTTGGGTCCTACCTGAAGATAATTTACTGAAGTAAATAAAACATATTATTTTTTTTAAAAGAGAAAATCATCATGTTACTTCTAACATGAGATGAGAGCAGAAATAAATGTTCTTTAGATTAAATCTTTAAGCGTTAGCCTTATTTTTATTATTATTATTTTATAGCTACCTTATGCGGAGCCTGCAGGAGTGTACAGGCTGAATCAGCTTTTGGGAAATGGATACATCAAACCACGGTAACTCTCAGTGGGCAGATCATTTGAAGCCAGCGCTGCCAGAGGAGACACTGGTCTTTTTAGAAACGTTTGCATTTTAGAAAACTGTTTTCCCACCTGACCACCATAAATTGTAAAGTCTTCAAAACCTACGCCTGAAAGAAAAAATAAATAAAAAAGACATTATGTGTTTTTGAGGTCTTTCTTTTGTAGGTTGGGAGGGCAGGCAGGGGAGTGAGTATGTATAAAAAAACCCCCACAGAATGTATAAAGAAATATAACTGTTTGCAACCTAAATAGATAACAAGGTGTGAAAAAGAATGATATTTTATGGAGGAAAAAAAATGAAGAAATTTTATATTCTGGTTTCATTTTGCAAAACATATTGGTTTACATAATTTATGTTCTGCCCAGTGCCAACAGTTTTATTAATCATTTAAAGAAATAAAATCAACAGGCGAGGATGACAATCTTTGAGGTGGATGGTGTCACTTGCTGTGCTCAAAAGGCAGCAAGTGAAGCCATCAACTTCGATGCATCTCCCCTTTCCTGCATGCTGACTGAGAGAGACCACTGCTCTAACATGCCTCATGTGTGTTCAGTCCTCACTAAAACCTGTGATGTTACCATTATCCCCGTTTTACCATTGAAAGGACAGAGGCCCAGAGGAGACAGAGAACAAGCCATTCAGAAGTGGCAAAACCCAAATTCTAAACCACCCGTCACCTCCTAAATGCTGGGCACTCCTCAGCACCCTGTCTTGTGTCTGCAACATCCACTCTGTGTTCTTTCTTATCATGAATTCTTATTCCTTAAAAACTATTTTAGTGTCCCCAAACTAGCCTCTAACCTGTTAACCTTCCAGTTGAAATAACTTTCAGGATCTCTGTCGGTTATATTGTTCGGTCTATCTACAATTGTAAAATAACAGATTCCAGGAGTAAAGAATGAAACAGACTGTCAAATGACAGCAGGAAGGTTAAGGAGAGGTGCGGTAGATAAGAGATCAACCAAAGGACTTGTATGGATGCGTATAAACATAACCAATGGACAGAAGACAGTAGGGGGTTAGAGTATTCCTGGGAGGGGGGGGCAATGGGAAGATATGTATACATGTAACACATTAATTAAAATAAATAAATACATAAATAAATAAATAAATAAATAAATAAATAAATAATAAAATAACATTTTACTTCATTTCAACTTGCATTTTACTTCTCAGCAACTGCCTAGGAATATTTAACTGGTTCCTTTCCTTTGGAACTGTTGCTGTGACAGTGTACTGACATATTATTTTGTACCTACAATATCATCCATTATGGTACATGTAATCCATTAATTCTCTTTGCACTGAGCTCTCTTGCTTGGTTATGGCAAAATTCATGATATAGAGTTAGACCTTCACCAAGACATGGAGGGCCCTATGCCAATTTCAAAAGCCCTACAGAACGCACTCTTTCGTTGTAACAAAGTTTTGTGGTTGTAACAGTTCTCCTTAACTTCCTCTCCCACTTTACAAAGATTTCACTCCTTTGTCTCTGGGCTTTGAACATGGTTTTCCATGGCTGTGTGTAGCAGATAGTCATTTTATTCTTTTACCTGAATATCTATGGCTGATGAAACAATGGGTTTGCATTTTTTTTATGGTTGACAGTAGCATGACAGAGACATTATCAAGATAAGGGGAAGTCAAAGAATATCAGCCTTCTTAAGTGACATTCTGATTGGCAGACACATGCTTTATTTACTCCTATGTCAACAACAGAACCTAAAGCTCTAATGGTGTTCTGTCCGTTAAAATAATTAGTCCAAGGAGGATGCCTAGCTGCGAGGTCAAACACTCATTGTGTTTTACAGCAGAGCCTTTTAAGGTTAAACTATTTTGATTGCTTTAGTGTAGTTATATCAGATGATCTTGCTATTTTACATCTTGAACAGTACTAATCAATTGTGCTTAGAGATGAACTAAATTCTGGGCCCTGGGAAATTGTTATTTATGAATACTTTTATTTAGAATGGCTGTCTTCTCTTTCTTTTTTTATTTTTCTTTTTTTCTTTTTTTGCCCCTTCAGCTTTCTTTAACCTATTCCCAACCCCAGCCTAAGTCAACAAAAAGAAAACCTAAATATCAGAGTGCTGGCTCTACCGCTTACTGGCTATGAAATCTTAGGCAAATTATTAACCTTGTAAAGCTTTAGATACCTTTTTTTGGTAAAGTCTAGAAAATGTAGTATTTATAATCCTATAATGTATTTATATCCCCCCCTTCACATTTTAACATTACTGAAAATATGGTTTGTCTTAGAACTTACTGGACATTTAGTGTGAACATACTTTTTAAAAATTATGTTTTTATTGATTTCAGAAAGAGAGAAAGGGAAAAGGAAGAAGAGAGACATCAATCAACTGCCTCCCGCACACCACATACTGGGGACTGAGCCCACCACCCTGGCATGTGTCCTGACTGGAATCCAACTGGTGACCTTTCGGTGCATGGGAAGATGCTCAACCAATTGTGCCATACCAGCCAAGATAGACATACTTTTTTATCTCATACATTTTAACATCAATAACATAAATGGATAATTGCCATTAAAAGTAAATAAAATAGTATAAGGAAGTCCTGATGGTGTGGCGGGAGCTATTGTTGTAGGTTAGGTAACAGATTAGATTAGAAGACCTCCCTACATAGGGGCCAAAGGAAAAAAGAGGGAGAATCGATTTGAGAAAAGATCTCAGTCTCAACTAGCATTTCTCAACCTCAGTACTACTGACATTTAGGGCAGATGATTCCTTGTTACATGGTTTGTTTTAGGCACTGTGATGTGTTGAAAAGCAATCCTGGCCTCTACCTAATTGTAACCAATGAAATGAAAAAAAAAAAATTACCTCAGTTGAGAATCTCAAGTTCTGGACGGAGGGAATAGTGAATGCAAAGGCTTTGCAGCTTAATAATGAACTTGGTGTGTTCAAGAAAAAAGGCTAGAGTATAAATAGCAGGGGGGACAGGCAGGATATGGGGGCAGGCACACAACCACTCCTGTAGTTTTGTGGCCAAAATAAATATGCTGGATTATACCCTGAACTGAGGAAAAACAATGGTTGGTTTTGAGAATGGAGACTTTGACTTAGTTTATTTTCCTCTCCATCTGTCCCTTCTCACTCTTTTCTCTCGATCTAGGTATCCCTCCTTATCAAAATAATACTTACCGTTAATCAATCGTGCACAAAATTAAGCAATTAATTCACCCAAATCCCAAAGGAATTATTTTTTCATAATAAAATTTTATAGTAAGGACCGGGAAATAACTAGACTTCCGGAAATCTGTGATGATGGTTACTTCATGAATTTGACGTGGGGATGTGCATAGTTTAGCAGAAGAAACAGATGGAGATAGAGAAAGGCTGGTGAGAGAACTCTTTGGGGGGAAAAAAAGCTTTTTAGCAGATGTTTGCTTAGGAGTGGGAAGATTTAGGGAACGGATACATATTGGCTCTTTGTGATATGCAATATAAGCCTCGGAGCTGCCTTTTAAAGGAAATACACAGTAAAGATATATATCCATGGGATCTTTTGTTTAGATTTATTTATTTATTTATTTATTTATTTATTTATTTATTTTAATCTGCAAAGGAGTAGACAGGTCTCAAATCAGAATGGCTATATTGCAATTGTCCATTGATTGATAGATCTCTATATCTATCCAGGTATCTATCTCATCAGTTATTATTCTTGCTATTAATAGCAATGAAAAGAGAGCCTTGTTCATTTTAGCAAGTCAAATATGATCCTGCCCTATCATTGTCATAAAAGCACAGCTTACTCTGTATATTTAGTGTAAATTCCTTACATGTGAATATATCATTGAAGTGCTGATTGAGTTGTTTTTATCTTTATATTCAGCTTTCCTATCAGACACTATCGATTCTCCAGCCTGGATACCCAATGGAATTCCCTGGAAAACTTAAATATCTAGGGTTATGGCTCCAGAAAGTATTACATAATTGGTGTGTGCTGTGTTCTGGACATCATGTTATTTTTATTTTTATTTAAATATATTTTATTGGTTTTTTACAGAGAGGAAGGGAGAGGGATAGAAAGTCAGAAACATCGATGAGAGAGATACATTGATCAGCCACCCACTGCACGCCCCACAGTGGAGATGTGCCCACAAGCAAGGTACATGCCCCTGACCAGAATCGAACCTGGGACCTTTCAGTCCACAAGCTGACGCTCTATCCACTGAGCCAAACCGGTCTCGGCCATCGTGTTATTTTTAAAAGGTTTCCGGTTGTGTGATGTACAGCCTAATATAAGAACCACTGGATTAAGCCTTGGAGAACAAGGCCTAGAATGTTACAAGTGCTCAATGGAAGTTTGGCAAATTTAATCAACGTAATGATTCTTAAAATTTGCAGGAGGAATGCCAACACTTTGCTTGTTATTCTCCAATTACTCTATATTAAACAGAAATCATATGAAAACATTATAAACCCTAAAGAAGATAAACATATTAGTGTTCATTCCTCACCTAATAACTTTAATAACACACAAAAGCTGTTTTTACTTTCAGCAACATATTATTTTTAATTTTTATTTATTTTTATTTCAGAGACAAAGAAAGATAGAAACATCAACGATGAGAGAGAATCATTGGTTCTCTGCCTCCTTAAAGGCTCCTCCCCCCACTAGGGATTGAGCTAGCAACCCAGGCCATTTGCCCTTGACTAGAATGGAACCTGGGACCCTTCAGTCCACAGGCCAATGCTCCATCCACTAAGTCAACCCAGCCAGGCCGTTTCAGTGATATTTTAATGCAAGGCTACCTTTAACAACATACCATAATACTAACCTAGATGATATCTACACGTGGAAAATCAGTTTCACATGGAAAATTATTTTCTGAAGAACAACATAATATTGATATTGTGTCAGTCTTTAAACAGTTTTCCATTTAGGAAACTTCAGAATAAGGCATCGGCTGGTTTGGGCTGTTACAATAATGATACTGCATCATTGTAATAGTGTGACTATTATAATAAGCCTATTGATATTTCTTAATAATTGAAGTGAAAGTTACAATAATGTGACTAATAACACTATTAAAAAGATTTAGGATTGCTGATTACTTGGGTCTGTAAACAGATTTCACGGGAGCGGTACTGAATTCGCTACAAATACAGCCAACTGGGATTAGAATTCAACAACAGTTGAATGCAAACTAGCCATTTGTTTCCCAGCCAATCTGATTTAGGTATAATTTATAATACATAGAATAATGAGTTTTCTCCCTTCATATCCTTTTCCGAGTCTCGTTTCTTTACGAAAAGACAAAATATTTCCAGAAATATGTCCAATATGTATTAGCAAATTTGAAAAAAAGTGCATGAGGTAGAATATGTATAATATCCCACCTTTATTAATGAATATATAGATAAATGATGCACTATAAAATAATGATTAACAAAGTTCTTCAAGGTTTTAGGATTCTGATGACATCAAGATTATTATGTTTACCTGAATGTATTAGTTTTTCCTCATGTACAGATAAATTTTACAATTGAGGTGTAATGCAGATATGAAAATCAAATTTAGATACTACATGCTCATAAATGGTGTCCTTTTTCAACATGTGGTGTATCTGGCAAAATGTGGAATGTATACATACAAAACAAATAAAACAGAAAACAAGTTCACACATTCCTAATTTCAATCTGTTCTCCCAGGGAGTGTTTAGCTACTGCTGCCTCAGTTAAAAGTAGAGAGACATTGTAAAATTTAAAAAATTATGACCACCTGACATTTGTAGGCAAATTAGCTGTACACTGCATCGTATGGGATATGGAAGCCGAAGGCCTGTTCGAACACCTTTGCTGTCTGCAGTGACCAAGATAAAATGTCTCCAATTCACAGAGGAACACAAGGATTGGACAGTTGAGCATTGGAAAATGTACTGTGGTCCAATGAATCACGTTTCCAGTTGCATCATGCAGATGGCAGTGTGAGAATTTCACTGAAACAGCATGAAAGCATGCACCCCACATGCATGGGTACAACCCTTCAAGCTGGTGGGGGCAGAGTTATGATTTGGAACATGTTTTCCTGGCATGATTTGGGTCTTTAATTCATGTGGAAAAACGTCTGAATAGCACAACATACCTAAGTATCATTGCTGACCAAGTTCATCCTATCATGTTGATGGCGTATCTGTATTCCAATGGAGATGGCTTCTTCCAACAAGACAATGCGCCAGGCCATGGTGCTCGTGTTGTGCAGGACTGGTTTCCAGAACATGAGGGAGGCTTTACCTTGCTTAGGTGGCCCCCACAATCACCAGATCTCAATCCCATTGAGCATGTGTGGGACAAAGTTAAAAGAGCCATCAGGCAGCTGGTTCCACAACCATCAAATCTCACTGAACTGGACAGTGCTGTCCATCAGGCCTGGTGTCAGATTCCTCGCATCCCCTTTCAGCATCTCGTGGAGTCAATGCCAAAAAGATTATCACTGTACTGAAGGCAAAAGGTGGCCCAATGAAGTACTGATGGGGTGGTCTTAATAACTGGCCACTCAATGCGTGCACACGCATTCACACACACACACACACACACACACACACACACACACACACACCATATATATATATTGAGGGGAAGATTCTGCTGAAGTATATACTTTTAAAAATGTATCCTGAATATGGTGTTATTGAAAGAGGTGTCTTGCTGGCAATTACATATACCTGCTTTTCAACCCAAGGAAATGGCTATACTGTTAACCTACAATACCAAGCAATACACTCTGTCTCTCTTCATTTTTTTTTAATATATTTTAATGCAACTGCATGTCATCATTTAGCCTTCACCATTTTCTTTAATTCATCCTCAGAAAAAGGAAGAGTGACTGACTAGGAGTGCTTTAAAAAAAAAAAAGTTCCAGGCTTCCAGACTCTCCATTTTGACCATCATTTTGGCAACAAAAAGAGATAAAAATTGCTCATCTCTAATCACATCCTTATTAATGACCCAGCCTTTCTATGCCATTTTTTTTTCCTGCTGGCTAATTACTTCTTCACATTTCTATCCCTCCCTTCTCTAATCACCTCTGCTCATTTCCTCTTCACACCTCTGCTTCCTACCTTCACCTGCTCATTTGCTGTTCGTCTTTCCTTGAGTTTACCTATTATCCCTTGCATTTTTGGGTCTGAATACCACTTTTTTTTCCTATCCTGTAAGTGGCATTTATCATGTACAGCCATATTTATCAAAAGGTACTTTTCAGAAAAGAAACACCAATTCATTTTACTGCCAGTGGTCGGAGGAACACGCTTTAAGAGACATTTATACGTTTCCTTATAACACGAATTACAATTTCATAAGATTTTTTTTTCTTGGCTCAAGCCAATTGTCATTTCCATGATGACAAGAATGGTACCTCGGAAGTCTCAGCTTCTCTTCCGTTCCCTGGCAACATCCTTCACCCACTGTAGGTGTTCGATAAATATTTGATTCGCCGGTGTAAACACAGAGCGGGGGAAGAAAGTGTTTTATTATCCATCAAGGGACTGGGAGCGGGAGAGTCCTCCTCGGGAGACGCGCATTATGAACCTTGAGACAGAACAGGAAGAAAACAAGCTTTGCGGGGGTCAGACAGCCTAGATACAAGACACTGAAAAAGCACCCACCTTTCTAGTGGTTCCGTGTGTGAAATAGATACCCCCCCCCCCTGACCTGACTCGGTTCAGGAGGCAGGGCCAGAGGAGTGTCTGAATGTCTTTCCTATTCCTGCATATTAGACTCTACAGCATTGTTGTTGTTGTTGTGATAAGACCGCATTAGACCGCTTCTATGCACTTGGCAATGGCGCTTCGTCTTTATCCTGCCCATATGTACCCGCGGAAGATTTTCTCCCCGAAATAGGCAGCGTACCAAAAAAAGCAGTCTAATAAATCTGCAGGCACGATGCCATTGAACTAGAGATAAAGAATCCTTTAACGATCTTAATCAAGAGAGCTTATCTGCGATGCTCACGGAACTTGGATGCAAAGCTCGTAATTGAAAGCCGAGGATGTGATGTGTGGGGGATGCGCCGGGCCTGATTAAGCAGGCAGCCGATATTGCAAGGACATCGGTCTTCGAGATTCCACGATGAGCAGGTGCCATGATAGGTGATTGGCCTGGTCTAGAGGAGGGCAGGAAGGAAACTGGCACAGAGGGAGGCTGCAGGTATTTGGGCGTTTTATAGAAAACTAGAGGCCTGATGCGTGAATTCACGCAAGAGTGGAACTTCCTTCGCCAGGTTGCCGGGACCAGCTGTCCTCTGGCACCTGGAACCCAGGTCTCCCTCGCAGCCCCGGCTTCACTGGAAGGTCCTCGGGAAAGATGTCTGGTCTAATTATCATATTATGCTTTTATTATTATAGATAGGAATTATTGTATTATGCATGATATGAATTAATATTAGATACATTGTCTGTGTCTCAATTGAGAACAATGTATATATATTACCTCGAATCTTCAACAACAAAGCTATGTTGTATACCGGCTGAAACCGGTTTGGCTCAGTGGATAGAGCGTCGGTCTGTGGACTGAAAGGTCCCAGGTTTGATTCCTGACAAGGGCATGTAACTTGGTTGTGGGCACATCCCCTGTGGGGGGCATGCAGAAGGCGGCTGATCGATGTCTCTCTCTCTTCGATGTTTCTAACTCTCTATCCCTCTCCCTTTTTCACTGTAAGAAATCAATAAAATATATATTAAAAAATACTATGTTGTACACTAAATGTGTTTTATGCTTTCACAATCTGAGGCTCAACGTGTTTAAGTGTATTGATCAAATTCATGCAGCTTTACCAATAACAGAGTTAAAATTAAACCCTAGGTCCTGTGATGATTTATTCTCTCATGACTATTTTGTCTGAATTTGGTGAGATGTTTTAGTGAAAGAAATAATTCCTATGTTTTATTGCTTCAGAAACTGGAATGAATGTCAGTCCCTTACAGGTTTGTAGGACTTTGTTTACAATTAAGTGTGCATATGGTATCCTATTTGATTAGTATAACAAGGTGGGAAATAATATGTGCAGTAGATGTATTATTTATAAATATGAGACAATTAAGACTTGGACAGGCCACATCATTGGCTTTAAGTCCTAGAGCGTAGCAGCAGACTAACACTATTTTAGTTTTCTATTATTGGGTAATAAATTACCGTAAAAATAGTGGTTAAAACCAATACATGTATTAGCTCCCAGCTGGAGTTCAGAATGACTGGGTCAGAGTCTCAGAGCTAAAATCAAGGGGTAAGCAGTCTTCCTATATGTACGGACTGAGAAGCAATCTGCTCTGAGCTGCCCTTGGACAAATCCAGTTACTTCTGGTTGTAGAACTAAGGTCCAGTTCCTTGCTGCATGTCACCTTACAGCTCTCACAGCTTGTAGACTCTCCCTGCATTGCTCACTACATGGCCATCTCCACCATCAAACCAGCAACTGAGTACTAGCCCCTCCCATCCACCTGGAGCTTCCAATCTCTCACATGATCTCTGATCTCTAGACACAGATTGAAAGGGTTCACAGGATTCATCAGGCCCTCTTGGATAATTTGTCTTTCTTAAAATCAATGATGCTATTAATGAAACCAATCAGGGGAGTAAAATACATCATATTTCCCGTCCCTGTGATTACTTACTAGTATAGGGGGCAGGACAGGAGCGGGTCACCTGGAACTCTGTCTATAACAGTAAGGACTATTACCCAGCTCTTGTTGATACCATTAGCCTCATGACTCTGCCATTGGCTAACCTCATAAGAGGTTTCAACACCTATAGGCATTGCCACCAAGTGTCAAAGAGCATGACCTGAAGTAGCCTGTTACTACCGGACAGTAGGAACTTTGGAAGATCAGAGGTGGTTTTCCTGAGTCATTTACCCACTACCACAAGGCCTGTACATACCAGCTACCAGCTGCTTTTCAGAAGAGGCCCCAGAATAAGTAAACTCATGGATTATTCTAGCAAACTCATGGATTATTCAAGGTATATACCATGGGCAAGAAATCAATCATCCTGAGTGCAGGTTATTGATCATTTGGAGGTGCATGCTACCTCAGCATGATCTAGCTTAAAGGTAACTGATAGAGAAACTGAAACCTAGAACTGAGATTGTTATAAATAATACAAATACAGTGGTACCTCGAGATATGAGTTTAATTCGTTCCGTAACCTTGAGGCATGGAAAACTATGAGACCCTTGAGTCTTGGTAAACTGGTGGGTCGTGTGCAGCTGGACGATCCACGCGATTACTCCTATCTCAAATGTTGCTCGAATTTCAAAGCAAAAATCGCTCGCTCAACGGCTCGTATCTCAAAAATCTCGTATGTTAGGGCACTCGTATCTCGAGGTACCACTGTATATGGAAAGAAAATAAAATTTGGCATTGGCTTTTCAGCCAGGTGAAAGGTGGAAGGAAACCTAAAAAATACCGGTAGCTGGGAAGATAGGAATTGGTATTATGTACTGGTGATAACCAAAGCAAACTGTAATATGCATACAACATGTAGACTTTTGAGTCTTTGTTTTAACACTGATAACAGAGGATACTATCTCTATTTTAATTCCAGGTTTATACTGTTTTACTTCCAGACCTACAAAGATTATTTGTAATATGCAAAATATAGTTCTTGATTTGTTTAGACCATAATCAGTTTAGGGATAGTAATAATAATGATAATTCCTTATGATTATTAGGCTCCTCTGTATGACACTTTGCTAATCAATTGAGTGTGCCTTCTCCTATTTGATTTCCACAACTCCATTGTAAGGATATAGATAAAGGAAATAAAATGTGAATAGCTTCCCCATGCCCACAGATCTAGTCTGAAAATTAGCCCACATGCTCATTTATTCCTTAATTCAAGTTATTCATTCATGTGTTTCTATACTTTTATTGCTAATATGGTAGATTTTCAGAAAAAATAATTCTCCAAAGCAGCTTCAGACCTGAAGCTAAAGTAATCAGAACATTTTCAGATGAAAAGCCGTGATTTAAAGCCATAAATCTGTTGTTTGGAGTGGGGTAATCACAGGTTTTTTTTGAAGACAGACCTCATTTTTTCTTCCTGAAATATTATCTTGAACTAACGTTACCATTCTTTCGTCATGCTGGACATCTTATACCACAGTGGTTTCCACCTCATGTATATATTTTTTCTTTCTTTCTTTTTATCAGAGAGGAAGGGAGAGGGATAGAGAGTCAGAAACATCAATGACAGAGAGACATCGATCAGCTTCCTCCTGCAGGCCCCCCTGCTGGGGATGTGCCAGCAACCAAGGCACATGCCCTTGACCGGAATCAAACCTGGGACCCTTCAGTCAGCACACCGACGCTCTATCCACTGAGCCAAACTGGTTTTGGTCCATGTATATATTTTTGTTAAAGTCTTAGGCATCCCTTGACATTGATTGCTAAAGCTATCTTCTGTTAAATCTCTAAGTGGGCCTCAGTTTCCTTTAAATCCCCCAGCGCTGCGAACTTCCGCTATGTGAGACACTCTGGGTAAGTGGAACAGAATGAGAAAGTTGGAGACAGACTGCGCCCAACCCCCTGCCTTCTTTTCCATTCGCTTCTAGAACATACATGCCTCTCAGACATTAATTTAAGTACTGTCTCCTTCAAATATGAGGGAAAAAAACAACTGGACACTATAGTCAAAATGCATTGCTTATTTTGGAGGCATCAGCTACATGGAGTTACTAACATCTTGAGCCCAAGACAACAGCTACATTGCTTAGAATTCAGTTTCATCTTTAAAATATAAAATCTTTCTTTTAGGAATTTTATACTCATGAAGGTATTTAACAATCCAGTATTTAAATTATTTTCACTACAATTGACTCCCATTTGATGAAAAGGAAAGATCAACTATTTGTTTAAATTATTAGTCCAGTTTTTCTCTAGTAATGTAGGCAGGCTTAATTTCAATCTCATAAACAGACAGACGGCTCAGTCAGACACCCCAAATGCAAACCCAGATCCTGTTCATTTCAGGAGGTCAGGAAATCTCATTTTAGAAGACGTGCATCATCTGGGAGGATGCCCTGATGAAACTGACCCTCCAGGAGCAATGAAGGCTTTGGAATTGAGCTGATCACTATTTTTGAAGAGATTGAGCAATCCATGGTTCTATCACTTCTTCCTCCTCTCGGGGGTTTTTAGAAGGAAACTGTGGTTAGTAAAGATTCACATCCAAAGAGAAATGTCAGGAGCTGAAGACCACCCCGTAAGGAAAATGTATTATAGCCAATGTCCACTGCGTCTAAATAGCAAGTGTAAAACTATGAAGTGTAATACTATAAAGATAGAAACATCACAAAACACATGTCTAATATCTCATTTAAATGTTATCAAGAAGGAAAAGAACAGGTGCCTGAAACTGAACATTGTTTTACTAATAGGAAGATCTGGACAGGAACTCAGGAAGGCTGGTCAACAACCTTAATTGCTCTGACCACTCACTGTCTAGTTGAAACATTGTTAGCTGAAGCAGCCTCCACCTCTGTTTGTCTTTTGTATTTTTGTTATTGGAAATTCCTGCCTAAAGACTATGGGTACAGCGGTACCTGGAGATACCAGTGCCCTAACATACGAGATTTTTGAGATGTGAGCTGTCCAGCAAGCGATTTTTGCTTTGAAATACGAGCAACATTTGAGATAGGAGTAATCACGCAGATCAGCCGGCTACACACGACCCACCAGTTTACCAAGACTCGAGCATCTCATGGTTTCCCACGCCTCAAGGTTATGGAACAAATTAAACTCATATCTCGAGGTACCACTGTATATTCCATAGTCTCCATAAAAGGGATAGAAAGGCCAAAGCACAGGGTAGTCTTACCACTAGAGGGGGCTCCCACTGAGCCCCCCAATATTCCCAAATTAATATTGTTCTAGTCTCTTTTCATTTGTGTGCGGCCTCCTCCAGAACCCGAACCCTAAAGAGGAACCCTGCACCATGCCGGGGCATGAAAGGGGTTCTCACAAATAGGTAGATTTACAGAACAACGAAGACATAAATAAACAAGTCACGTGTGTCCGCCATACATGCTACTCAATTCCTAACTATCACATGCAACACTATGTCAAAGGATGTGTGCAGGATGTTAGAGTCCTGGGTTCCCTGCACTTGATAACACTCTCTATTGTCTAATCGGTGCCGGTGAAATTGATGGCATCCTAGCACACTTTTTGACAGTGATTGTACGGAATCATCGGAGGCACAAGAATCTGAGTTTACAAATTCTGCTTCATGTGCCTGCTGTTTAACAGGGACACTGGCCACACCCTCAGGCTATGCTGGCCACAGAGAGTGCACTTCATAAATATTGCTAACCACTTCAAGAGAAGATGTTCTGTCACAAATTAGACTTATAGCCTCAAACCCTGCCACCTCTGGCAACACACTCTCCTCTTGCTACCTGACTTTCTTCATCCAGCAGATGTGGAGGTGTTACAGAAAACCGGAATAATCAAACCATGCTCGGAGGGTTTGGAGTTACATTTATCACGCGTGGGTCCAGAGGAAAATATTTCTCAAATGCTGGGCCCCAACATGCAGAAATTTCCCCTCTTTATATGTTTTTACCTTCTTTATCTCCCAAATATGGGATGTTTCCCGCCCCTTTGCAAGTTCTTAAAGGGCCCCTATGTGCTGAGGCCTTGAGACCTCAACCAAAGGCCTGGCCTGTTGCCAGCACTGATAATTTCATCCGGGGAAGGTTTAATGGCCTCTCTGAAGTGAGAATAGTCTCATTTTCCTTATTATTTGAGCAAGCAAACATTTACAGAAGCCCATAGCAAGGTTAAAATTCCAAACAGCAGTTTTTATATAAGATGGATGCTTCAGAGGTAACTGTCTTACTTTCCAAGACCACGTGCAGAGAATCTATCACACATTAAGTCATAAAAGGGAAATCAGGTCAATTATGAATGAGTGCTACCGAAGGACAGCCACATACGCTACAAACCACCGAGTGGCATTTTACACAGACGCCTGGATGGCAATGCTTTGTGTCCAAGAGGTGGAAAGATCTGCCCCTTGTAAGCCCTCAGCACAGCGTCGCCTCAATCGCCTGCTTTAAAAGACTAACAATAGATTTTACCTCCCCGCCCCTGCCACCGTATCCCCAAGTCCCGGGTACCCACAAAGCGGAAGACCTCCCTGAATATGTGCATCTTAGGATGTCCTAAAAAAGCCAATGTGAGCACCGAAGACACCGCGGCCGCTCCGACACAGGGGCCTTTGATGTTCCCTCCTCTTCCCATCCTAGAAGGAGCTCAAAGGGTTAATTAAAATTTAATGATATCGGCGGTCCTTTGAAAAAGTTATGAACTTGGGCGAGATCAATCACTCTCTTGGACTGCCTGACTTCAAAGCCCACATTATGCAAAGAGAGAGGGAGGAGGGGAAGCGCTCCTAGTTCGGAGCGGAATTCATAAGCAAGGAGCTTCTCTCATTAGTGGTCTGCACGGGGAGGAGAGTCCAAGTTCAAACCGGAAAGAGGGGAGCCGCCAGGACGAGGTTCATCTGAATGGGGAGCCTTTGATGCCTGTCGTATCTGTGTTCCACTGAACACCTTCCCAGGAGCCTGGGAAAACCGCAAGGTCCCCAAATCAGGAAATTTGGGATTCGGGGAAGGCACAGCCATGTTCCCCCTTTTTTACTCTTATTTCTGATGTAGAAACCCACATTTTTGTTTGGCTGGATTTTGCAAAGGAAGAGACAAAGAGAAACCGAACTAATTAACTTGTTTACTCCTGCTCGGGGACTTTCTATAGAATGACATTTAAAGCGACTAATTTAACTTCTGTCGAGTTGGGAGATGTTGGCTGCCTCCTAGGCCTTTTCTGCACTGTGTCAGCCTTGCCCAAGTTCCCTCACCGTGATGTCACCCTCCCTCTGAAATTCATTCAAGTGATAGGTAGAAAGGGTGATGTTTTTTTTTGTTTGTTTGTTTTGTTTGTTTGTTTGTTTGTTTTTTGAACCAAAGGAAAATTAACTTCTTATCAGACTCATGGTTATGCTTCATTTGGGGTTACAAACCGAGGTGGGTGTGGTCCTTTGGGCACAGGTTTGGAGTGGAGTCCAAATGCTTGCTGTGGAGCAATTATAAATTGCACTGAAATTGCTCAGCAAAGACCAAATCCAATGAAATCATGCTAGTGGGTCACATCACAGGTGAGCACTAAAGATGTGTGATAAAGAAAGAAAGAGGAGCAGAGACCGGTTTGGCTCAGTGGATAGAGCGTTGGCCTGTGGAATGAAATGTCCCAGGTTTGATTTTGGTCAGGGGCATGTACCTTGGTTGCGGGCACATCTCCAATGTGGGGCGTGCAGGAGGCGGCTGATGGATGTCTCTCTCTCATTGATGTTTCTGACTTTCTATCCTTCTCCCTTCCTTTCTGTAAAAAATCAATAAAATATATAATAAAAAAAATAAAAAGAAAGGAAATCAATGGTATTTTATAAATATACAGGGTCTGGCCAAAAAGAGGTTAACAGTGGTGAATATATGAGACACAGACTTTATTGTTGTATTTTTTATTAACTAGAGGCCCCATGCGTGAAATTTGTGCACTGGAGGAGTGTCCCTCAGCCCAGCCTGCAACCTCTCCAATCTTGGACCTGCTGGTTTAGGCTCAATTTCGACAGTCAGACATCCCTCTCACAATCTGGGACTGCTGGCTCCTAACTACATACCTGTCTGCCTGCCTGATTGTCCCTAACCATTCTGCCTGCCAGTCTGTTCACCTTCAACAGCCCCCCAATTGGCCTGCTCACCCCCAACTGGCCCACCTGCTGGTCTGCTTATCCCCAATGGCCCTTGCTGTCCCATCCTGGCCTGATTACCTCCTGGAGACACAAGATCCTAGCCCCTCCTTTTTTTCTTTTTCTTTTTCTTTTTTTTTCAGTGCCTCCTTGAGTGGAGGCCAGGGCTAGCTGGAAGCAGGTATCTGGGATTTATTTATCTTCTGTAATTGAAACTTTGAAGCCTTGAGCAGAGGCCAGGGCCAACCAGGTCAGGCGGGAAGCTTGGCTTCCTCCATCACCGGGGCAACCCAAGCCTCCTGCTTGCTCCAGCTCTGTGGCCGACTGCCACGTTGGTTGGCCTAATTTGAATATTTGCTCATGATTGACTGATGGGTGTGGCTTGCGGAAATAATGGAGTGATGGTTAATTTGCATGTTTCTCTTTTATTATTGTATTATTTTCCATACAAACGACTATATACCTACGTTTGCCCTATCCTGCATAGTTGAAGTAAAATTTAGGTCAGATTCACATTTATTAAAAAGTGTCAGAAAAAATAAAAACAGTCATATATATTCTCATCTGCCACAGTGTTAATAGAATGATTAAATCATAGCAGTTCCCAATTTGGGAAAAGCTGAAAATATGCTGGACTTCCTCTAATACATTTTTCCCTCCAAATACTCTTCCCAGCTGGAAACAGGATCTACATGAGATCCTAAATTTAAATGCGCTGGTACATTCTGTTACAGATGCACACGTGGCTCTGAATTTGTCCAAGGGGAGGGTTAAGTGCACTGAAATTGGTAGGTTATCAGGAAACTATCTCACTCTCTGAATGTATCTATTCCACCTGTAAACTGCAGAAAGCCCCCTGGATTCTTACTAACCCAATAATTAAGAGTAGCCTTTTGTCTGATTAAATGAAAATATAAATGTAAAAATTTTTGTCTGACGAAATAAAAGATATAAATGTAAGCCAATATCTGGACTTTTGACTCTTTTTATTTAAAGCTTTAATCCAAAGCAAGGAAGCAATGTTCTATAGTGGCTCAAAGGGTGGAGCTGGGGTGACAGATTCTAGAGAATCAAGGGGTCCTGCAGGTCATGGATGGGACATGTGAGAGGATGGGAAGAGCTGTGAGCTCAGCTAGTGTTTTCCATATTCATAAAGTGAAAACCACGGTCTCCTAATAAACACAACTGGTGGTGAGAGTCAGCCAGTAGTCACCTGCTCAGGCCTTCTGAACTATATTTAATTGTTGTGAATGAACTACAGTGGCTGTGGGAGTCACAAATATGGATGCCCTCCATAGTCAGACGCTTAACAAAACACGTCCTCACCTCAAATAGTGTATCTGCATCCATGCCTATTCTCTTGTTCTTAGGAAACAGTAGCAAACTTTTCTTCAAATACACTTTATTCCTAATGTCAAGTACTATATAATTTATGTTCCCATTTGTTGCTGCTTCTTTTTGTTCATAAAACATACAAAATAGTCCATCTCATTCTTTCCTTTGTCCCTCTTTCTTCACACAATCACGAAAGCATTCATGATCCCTGTCCTTAGAGTCTCCATGTTTATTTCCTTTTATTTCTAAATATATTTATCCTCTCACATAACAAATAGGCAACTTTCCTATGAAATAATAGCATACTGTATGTATATTGGGAATTTAGCAGGCCCATGGTTGGAGAAGATACATCTATATATTATAGTGTATTTTCTGGCTTATAAGATGACTGGATGTATAAGACGACCCCCAACTTTTCCAGTTAAAGTATAGAATTTGGGATATACCTGCCCTATAAGACACCTGGCATATAAGATGACCCCCAACTTTTGAGAAGATTTTCCTGGGTTAAAAAGTATGCTTATATACCAGAAAATATGGCATTTTAACTTGGGTGAACAGGGCAGACCACAATGAGAAGGCGATATTTAAATAAAGCAATGAAGATAGTGTTGAAGCGAATGCAGATTCGAGGAGAAGAACAGGCATGGCTAAAGTATCCATGAAAACCCCTAAGGGAGAGAAAGGCCAACATGAGCAAGATGAAGAAAGATGTTCTGTGAGGTACAGGAGGCAAGAAGAGAGTCAATGCAGCAGGACCCTGGACCAATTCCTTCCGCCTTGCTGTTTGATCAAGACCTTTTAGCATTCCTTACTTTCCTCCTGAATGCCCAACCATCTAGTGTTTCTTCATCTCCCTGTTCTCTCTTTCTTACATTTCCCTCAAATATGAATCACAAATGCAGTGTCAAGGTTAAATCTCCTTTTAAATCTTTTTTAGTTTTACTTCTATGAAGAAAGGTGTCAACATAGAACAGTGCCTAAAAACAAACACATGAGTACATAAACCCAGAAGGACATTTTACTAATGATATTAAAGACAAACGCATTGTTACCTTACATACACATTTACAAAGCCTTAGGGGCTGCTCAGAATTGATTACACATGTGTCCACCCCAAGCCATACTTGAATTCTCAGTTTTGGGGTTCTTTTCACCTTCCTCCTTGTTGCTATTGTATTTGTGTTATGAAGTTGTTAAGTGAGGTGGCAACAAAGTTTGCTGGGTGGAGGGGTAAGGGAGGGGGGGAATGGGGAGGAGAGAAGGGAGAGGAGATAATTCTTACAGAATTATTTTGAAAACTTTGGACTCCTTTGTACATTATAATTTCTTTCTTAGAATCACCTGGCTCCATCTTGAACAGAGGGGAAATAGACTTTGAAAAGCAGAGCACTTGAGTATCAATGTCACTTGTCACTCTGAATAAATTAGCCGGGTGCTTTTGAAGCTACTTTGTTAATACCGGTTCACACATATTTTGATTCTATTTAAGTGTTTGACATGAAAAAGAAAAACGACTCAGCTCATTTCACTGGAAGCAATTGAAACCGGGAGTTGAAAAGGGATACGCTCCATTTTATTTAAATCTATACTTAAAATCTGTTTTGTGGATGCGGGGCTTTGTTTTCATCCCAGACCTACACTGTCAAGGATACCCAATAAGGTGACTAGATAGGAAGATACCCCTGTGGATAAGGAAGGAAGCATTCCTCAGCTGGCCTCCACAGGCGGACATAGAGAGATTCCTGTAGGTCAGTGTTGGGCAAACTCATTAGTCAACAGAGCCAAATATCAACAGTACCACCACTGAAATTTCTTTTGAGACCCCAAAACCGACTTCTGCGCGTGGGCCACGAAGTTTCAATCACACTGTATGTGTGTGCCCACACGTGGTATTTTGTGGAAGAGCCGCACTCAAGGGGCCAAAGAGCTGCCTGTGGCTCACGAGCTGCAGTTTGCCAACCACTGCTCTGGGTCATCATCAGAGGGGAGCCCTGTAAGGGGAAGGCCTGGGATTGAATCATCCAGGGTAGAAAGTCACACCAAGATGTCAAAATCAGAGACAGGAAGATTGATCAGGGGAGACAGGTGGAATGAGGTGCAGAAAAGTCCTACAAAGCAGTAGAAGTGAGGGCTTTAAATTTGCTAGCCTCAGTGAGCAAGGAAAACTTGAGAAGAGGGCATGGAAAACAGCAAGAAAGGCAAAAAGAAAAAAGAGAACAGGGAGAGTTTCTTTTTTTTAAAATACCATATTTTCTGGCTTATAAGATGACTATGCATATAAGACGACCCAAAATTTTTCCAGTTAAAATAGAGAGTTTGGGATATACTCACCCTATAAATGACACCCGACATATAAGACAACCCCCCCCCCCCCCGACTTGACTTTTGAGAAGATTTTCCTCAATTAAAAAGTTGTCTTATACAGTGGAAAATACGGTATATTTTTATTGATTTCAGAGAGGCAGGGAGTGGGGGAGAGAGAAACATCAATGATGAGAGAGAATCAGTGACCGGCTGCCTCCTGCATGCTCCCCACTAGGGACTGAGCCTGCAACCAAGGTATGTGACCTTGACCAGGATCAAACCTGGGATCCTTCAGTCCACAGGCCGGCACTCTATCCACGTAGTCAAATTGGTCAGGGCAACAGAGAGAGTTTTAAAAGTAGTCTAGAGAAAGGCAATGGAAATCCAGGCCAAGTGACTCACGTGGTCACCGATGATATAGAAAAGGAGTGTTTATTAAAAGAACATCTATATTGAAACAAATAAGTAGTGTGACATAAATGTTAAACCACATACTCAGCCCCGTTGTCATGTGGTGTCAGTGAGGTTCCTGGCTCAATTCTGAACTTTGAAGTCCTCCATTTCCTTATATGTAAAATGCATTAATTTGTATCTAATCCACTATGCTATCAACAGAATTGATGAAGTAATTCGAGAAAGCATTTATTATGGTACTTGGCATATAATAAATAGTCTACAATGGTAATTAGTATTATATCAAGCTTTCCAAGAATTTGAGGAAAATACGCAGTCCCTTTCCCCAATTCACTTTTTTTTTCCCCAATAAGGCATTGCATTCCATATCATTAAATTTATCGAATATATAATCAACAACCCGCTGTTTTGCATGTCCTTTCTTGGAATAATTAACTATCAGTAAACTCCAAACAACAGTTAATTTCTTATCCCACTAACATGAATGTTATCCTTCAATTCTGGTACCACTTTCACCCCAGTGGAAGCAAATCTCTTAAGCTAATGACATTATTTGGCAAAATCGATTCAGATAACGCCACATCTTCATGGGGGATTTGCCTAGAGCAGATTCTGATGATGAAAAGGAATGTCAGAATGACAACCACCAGCAAATGGGTTGAATGGGAATGGAAAGATGGGAGGTTCCCTTCACCATCATGGTCCTGAGCTTGCGCTGCTTGACACTAACCTGTCTCCGAAACATCTCTGTTCTCTGCTCTTCTCCTATTGGTTCAGCTATCAGCATCCCTCAGAGGAGATTCCTATCACAGGATCCCATCAGGTCACCGGCATCTTTTATTTTCTCCTTCCTTGCATACTTGAAAGACAATTTTTTCAAGTGCATTCAGACAATGGGAATGTTTTGATCAAGGTCGGTTATTGATCTTCATAATTATGGTAATAGATACTAAGTTTCTAATAAAGGCTCAAGGACTTCACCTACACCCTTCCTCTCTCTATAGGTTCATCACACTGGCTTTCTCATCGTTTCGAGAAGACCTTCTTGCCTTTTCCTGCCCCTTAAGCACAGGCTTCTGTCTTCAATCTTCTTCTCCACTGAGCTTAGGATGCTCTTCAACTTTGTTCTGTTTTTTTTTTTTTTTTAAGGTGATTCTAACCCATTCTTTAAATTTCAACTCAATACCACCTGAGGGAAGCTTTTTGCTCTGTTCCCACTGTATACTAATTCGTTATTCCTGGGCCAGAGTCCCTCATCTTCTCTTCATAACACCAAAACATTGGATATTCTGTCATTCTTTGCTGGATTTTTCTACACGTGTCCACTGAAAATGTACCTGTCATTATATCTGTATCCTGTGATTGTTATTCAAAATTTATCTCCCAATTAGTATTTAAACTCCATTAAAATGATACTTGGGGATTTAAAAAATGGGAAATTTGTAATACTTTCAACAAAAAGATTTTAAAAGTTAATAAATAAAAAGTGGCCATGGTGTTTTCTTGGCATAAGGTCCTCAGCATCTTATTGCAGAGATGAGTAAGTAAATGTTAGGTTATCAATAAATAAAGTTAAGCCAAAACAGGTTTGGTTCAGTGAATGGATAGAGCATCAGCCTGCGGACTGAAAGGTTCCAGGTTCCATTCCAGTCAAGGGCGTGTACCTTGGTTGCAGGCACATCCCCAGTAGGGGGCATGCAGGAGGTGGCTGATCAATTTCTCTCTCATTGATGTTCCTAACTCTCTATCCCTCACCCTTCCTCTCAGTAAAAAAATCAATAAAATATATTTTAAATAAATAAATAAATAAATAAATAAATAAATAAATAAATAAATAAATAAAGTTCCATGAGTCACATTTGACTGTTGAACTTATGCAGTCCTCTCCTCCACTGGAAGGTGTTAAGTGATAATGATGAAACCAGCTAATATAGGTGAAATATGTTTCTAAGATCACATATCTAGAGCGTAGCAGCAGACATTAAAACCTATATTCAACTTGGAAATCCAAGGCTGTGTTCTCAAGTCCATGCTGGTTGTTACTGCCTCCGTTTCTTGTTAGAATCTTGAAAAAAATAGAACAAAGTTGAAGAGCAGCCTAAACCTCGGAAGAAAAGAAGGTTGAAGACAGAAGCCTGTGCTTAAGGGGCAGGAAAAGGCACAGTTGGGCCTGCCCCTGCCACCCCAGTAGGGCTGAGGGGACTGGGCGTCACCATCTTGTGGCTGTGGGTGCCACCATCTTTGAGGGCATGAGAGTCAATTAACATATTCCCTCCTTATAGGCTGGACCTTCTCCAAACTGTGGTAAAGCCCATGTGATGAAGCTACAGAGTCCCTGACTCTCAGAAATCTGGAACCTGTGGCATTGTGTCCTTTAACCCACAACCCCCCATCCTCAGCATCCACAGCATGTGCCTCCCATGAGCAAGCTGGAGCCTGGGCGTCACCTCCTGTGTCACGTGTGCATGGGAAAACTCAGCTTCCCGCGTACATAACTGTGGCACCAACTGCACATCATTAGGTATCAACATGATTTTAAATGCTGATCCTTTTATGTCCTTAAGGGATACAACTGAGAAGTGCTGAATATTAAGAACAAGGCATGAATATGTATGCCCAGATTATGTATAAATGATCTGTAATCGCTTGTTAACCTTTATATTCCTTTCAGAATAAGTGTTAAATGAATAAGGCTGGGAGGAATATGCTGTCTCGTGCCCTTTCCTTTCCCTGACAGTTTCATAGTGCAAAACTTCCCCATGACCCAATTTAAAAAATATGGTTCTGCCACTCTTTTCAGAATGGTGTTAATGCTTTCGTGTAGTTTACATAATCTCCAAACAAATTATGAACACGTGCTTCCACTGCAAATATTCAGTCATTGTTTATGTTGGAGCAGACGTTTTTGAAAGGAATACAATGCTACTCAGGCATCCTAGCTAATCAAGAGGGGATATTCTAATTGACCATCACATCCTCACAAAGATGGAGACTCCCACAGCCAATAAGGAGGGGGTATGTTAATGGACTGTCATGCCCTCAAAGATGATGGCACCCACAGCCACAAGATGGTGACGCCCAGTCCCCTAAGCCCTGCTGGGGTGGCAGGGGCAGGCCCACCCCCAGGCGGGTCTGGCTTCTCCACGTGCCTTCCTCCAGAGAACCCTAGTCCCTGAAACCGCCCAACAACCCAGTATTGGCATGAGGCACAGGCAAGTCTCAGATGGCAGCTGCCTATCCAACCCCCATTGCACAAGAAAGTCTCAGATGGTGGCTGCCCAGCCTCCCAGGGCCACTCAAGGCCCAGGTAACCAGGGTCAGTTTAGGCTTGAGTTGCCAGCAGTGGCAGCAGCAGAGGTGTGATGTGGGCGTCACCTTACCCTGATCGATGGCTAACCTTCCAACTCCTGGATTATGAGAGGGGGCAGGCCAGGCTGAGGAACACCCTTCCAGTGCATGGATTTTCATGCACCAGGCCTCTAGTGTTGATCATAATAGTCACCTGAAGTGATTAGATGAACACATCATTCTCAGAGCCTAGGAAATGGCATCCACAGAACTTTCTAGGTAGAGTAAGAGTATTTGAGAGCCAAGTAAGAAAAAGGTGAA
This sequence comes from Lasiurus borealis, assembly GCA_004026805.1. Taxonomy (NCBI): domain Eukaryota; kingdom Metazoa; phylum Chordata; class Mammalia; order Chiroptera; family Vespertilionidae; genus Lasiurus; species Lasiurus borealis. The sequence continues at coordinate 3,528 of PVJN01004206.1, read as the reverse complement.
CTGATTCTGGTTTAAGGAAAGAGGGTAGACACCCAGCTAGTGTCACTCAGTGGTTGAGCATCAACCTATGAACCAGGAGATCAAGGTTTGATTCCAAGTCAGAGTATATGATAGGGTTACAGGTTCTATCTCAAGTAGGGTGTGTGCAGGAGGCAACCAACCAATGATTCTCTCTTATCACTGATGTTTCTATCTCTCCCATTCCCTTCCTCTCTGAAATCAATAAAATATATTTTTTAAAAAAGAGAAAAAAGAGGGGTGATCCCTGCCTACTCAGGAATTTGGTTTCTGGGGAACCACTAAAAAACTTTGAGGCTCAGCTTAAAAATTAAGTATCTGTTCCAGCCTCCCTGGGTTATACTTTAAAAACAGAAGTCCAGCTGAAACCGGTTTGGCTTAGTGGATAGAGCATCGGCCTCTGGACTGAAAGGTCCCAGGTTCGATTCCAGTCAAGGGCATGTACCTTGGTTGCGGACACATTCCTGGTAGGGGGCGTGCAGGAAGCAGCTGATGGATGTTTCTCTCTCATTGATGTTTCTCTCTCTCTCTCTTCCTCTCTGTAAAAAAAAAATCAATAAAATGTAAAAAAGTAAAATAAATAAAAAATAAAAACAGAAGTCCAGTGTAGTTCTGTGACGGGCACAAAGGAATCAGACCTCATTAGCAGGAGACACCAGGACTACAGAAGACAGCTCATTCTGCACATAGTCTCAACAGTGCTCCAGGGCACTGGATACTGATTCACCAAATAGATTAACCGATTTCCTTAAATACTCTGGTAGGTCTCAGTTTGGATTGCCCACCCTAATTCAAACATTTTAATCCTGATGCTTAGAGGACATATCATGTCAACAAGTGAAAATAGCGACTAAGACCCTATTGCGACCAATTCATTGAATAACTGTCTTTGCTTCTGTGTTCCATACAGTGTTAGAAAAACAGGGCTAAAGCACTACCCTAAAGCCACTGACTCTGACCTCATATAACTTACAATCTGGAGAAGGATACTGGCATTGAGTAAACAGCAGAATCAAGGTAAAATTATCAACAGGATTTGGATGAGAAGAGAGTGGTCCATGACAGCATGAAGACTTAAGGCAGGATTTCCCTTAAGTCTTGAGCATAAAGAAGATGTAGAAATGTTTTCGACTGAAGTAAGCTGTGTAAGAGAACAAATGCTATTGACATGGTAGGAAAACAACTGAAAATGGTTGTCATGTTTCATAGAAAAGTAATTTTATATAAAATGATATACATCAACCCACATTGAGGTTTTTGCTTCACTTTCATAGCAAAGTACACCATAAGCATAATGTCTCAATATTCATAATGGTTTGCTCTTACAAAATAAAGAGGCATCAATTTCTAGGATCTTATAGAATGTGACTATACACATGCTAGAGTTGCACAGACATTCTGTATTTTAATGCCTGATGTATGACCTATCCCAGGCATGCAAATGCTTTCCTTTTCATTAGCAATAAATTATTTGTAAGATATTGGAGGAGGATATCTTCAATAAAAACTAAACAGAGAGAGTAAGATTAGTTTCTATTGAATAAATGGCATTGAAATAAAAGTCTCTCCACCACAGGTAATCTCTGTGTCCAACGTTACCATTCCAGTTTCTGATAATTACACTTCACTAACAAATCATGGAAATAAGCAATGCATATACTTCTTCCTGACACACAGAGAAACGGAATATGCTAAAAAGCCCGAATGTGTGCGCTAGAAAGCAAGGGGATACTGGCAGAAAGGGTAATCCATCAGGAGAATGGTTCCATTGCTAAAGTAATAAAGTGGATATTTCAATAAATAAAGTCGAATATTTTTTTTTAAATCCAAATAAGATGAACTATTTGGCTTAAACAATCTCAGTGGTTTGAAGAGTGAAAACTGACACACTGATTTTAAGTATTAAATATCAGTAAGGTACATGTACACCTTACTGTGCCTAGCACACTCCTCTGGGGATCTCAAGAGAGTGAAGAAGGAAGGTTGTTACAGCAACTGAGTGGTAACTGGTACTGATACATGTTAAAATATCTACATATCCCACACTTTTCGTTTGAAAATGTATTTATTTTAAGCTTCAAATGTGTTTAAAAACAAAGATCCTTAATTTCTCAAATATTCTGTAACAGACTTTCTTCATAATCTCAGCAATAAGAAGAATTAGAGCCCTGACTGGTTTGGCTCAGTGGATAGATCTTCGGCCTGCGGACTGACGGGTCCTAGGTTCAGTTCTGCTCAAAGGCATATACAATGGTTGTAGTTACATCCCCAGTAAGGGGTGTGCAGGAGGCAGCTGATCAATGTTTCTCTGTCATCGATGTTTTTAACTCTCTATCCCTCGCTCTGTAAAAAAACAAACAAACAACAAACAAAAACACACAATGTGTGTGTGTTTGTGTGTGTGTGTGTGTGTGTGTGTGTGTGTGTATATATATAATTGGTTTTTTACAGAGAGAAAGGGAGAGAGGGATAGAAAATAGAGAGCTAGAAACATTGATGAGAGAGACATTGATCAGCTGCCTCCTTCACACCCCCCATTGGAGATATGCCCGCAACCAAGGTACATGCCCTTGACCAGAATCGAACCTGGGATCTTTCAGTCCGCAGGCCGACACTCTATCCACTGAGCCAAACTGGTTTAGGCAAAATTTATTTTTTAAAAAATAAGAAGGATTAAAACTAAACAGGATTCAGAGTAAGGAACTATGTGAATAAGGAAAAATAAAAACTGAAAAGAACCCAATAATTGACTGCCAGTTAACATCAACTCTCACTTTATATAGAGTGTCTCTATAAGAACTAGAACAAAGACCTTATTAGAAATCCTTAAAAATCAGGGTAAGGGGAGAAAACAAATAGTAAAAACCTTGTATTTAAAATAAATTAGAAGTAAACCCCAAGCTGAAAGTCACCATATTCTTCCCACTTCTTGGAAGGTCTTCGGTGCTGGCATTTGTCTGAATATATTCCTTGTATTATCTGCTCTGTTCCCACCGCATGCATTATGTGCTCTCTAAAGCTGCTATTTGTCACTGCTGTCTCCTCTATCAGTCTGCTTTTAAATAAGGAAGAAAGCAAGTAATTGCAAGTCAGGATATTAAACTGAAGAGCCTCACTGCATTCAGAGTCTGATGGCCCTGTGTGGCTGTGTCCGGGCCTACCAGCACACAGGGCGGTGGCTGCTCTGCACTGACGTCATTTCCTGGCGACAAGTTACCCCTACAGGACTCTCCAAGTCCCCTAAAAAAGTGACAGTGCTAATGCATCTCCCGGTGTATCTCACATGTTACTGGGGGAACACAGTTGCATTATAGAGATTCTTATTGGAGAATATAAAATATTGCATGCATATCTGAAAACAAAGACACACTGACCTAGAGATTCACAGTTGGTAATTGAACTTTTTTTTATATATATTGTTTAAGGTATTACATATAGTAGTACATATGTCTCCTTTTTATTTCTCCCTATTGACCTCCCCCAGGCCTTCCCATACCCTCAGTACATGCC